>JAADXL010001071.1:0-11899 GCA_023337755.1 Pythium aristosporum
TACTGATGGTCACATGTAATGCGCGGCACGCCCGACTTCAACAATCTGTGGCAAATGATTCCACTCCGTGATTCCATGTGGGAAAACAGGATACTCCAGATTCCCCCATTTGAGTGACACACGACAAGATGATTCTTGCCATTTTGCAAGCGAGTTGCTGCGCCGCACGACCGAGTCCGGATTACCAAATCACATGAGCACTACTTACATAGATCAACGTGCCTGTCAGATTTTTTTCAGCCCAAATGATGCCACTCGTTTTTGCGCAGTTGATCGTCGAAGTGGGCGATCTTGTGTTTGCCATACATGGACATTTGAAGCATCCCCCGCTCCAAAGTCACTGTCACTCTTCTGAATAGTAAATTTTGGGTTCCAACTGATATCGCTCTCGTCTTCGATTCCGTAGTATTCCGGTCGCAGGTGCCGATGAAACATAGATTTCCCATATGATTGGAAAACAGGCGACTC
This sequence comes from Pythium aristosporum, assembly GCA_023337755.1. Classification (NCBI taxonomy): domain Eukaryota; phylum Oomycota; class Peronosporomycetes; order Pythiales; family Pythiaceae; genus Pythium; species Pythium aristosporum. Next base: position 469 of record JAADXL010001071.1, read on the forward strand.
CTTCGGTGGCCCGGCGGTATCTGTAGATACGATTTTTACAGATCTTCGTACAGCATTAATATTAGTTCGGTATGCAGAGTCACAGCCCCCGCCAGACTGCCAGGTGTACTATGGTGGAAATGTCAGAGTGGGTGGGTGTAGAGTGAGAGAATTCGCGTAGCGCATCGCGTAATACAGTTGTGATTCTTTCTTCCAGGCCACGGGCGGCTTGGGCAAAATTGTCACTGAGTTTCTCCATTTGAACGATCAAAGAGACGTGCGGCGGGATTCCCGTCGGTCGGATGCGGTCGCTGTGCACGCTGTTGCGGCACACAACATGGGGTCGGAGCTCTTCCAGCATAGTCGGATGTCGGAACAACGCACAATTAAAAATTGCATGACTGGCCGGCAAGCTCGCGCGCAGGAAATTGGCGTGGTAACACAATGACGCCAAGCCGAACTCGCAAATTTGATGGAGGGATTGGGGGACGCCGGGAAAGCACGCCCGTACAGCATTGGCCACAAGCTGAGATTGCGACTCAAGAAACGGCGGCAGTGTAGCAAATGTGCCGGTCTCATGGGGTAGGCCACAAATGAACCGACCAACCACCTGATCACCTGCGGCCTCGTAGCGAATGTAAGTCTCTTGAACACCGGGCAAAGACCAGCCTGCTCGCAGGCAAATCGCGGCGGCCGACGGCCCGGCCGCCGAACAGCTACTGATATAGGTCGCCCCACCCTTTCTGGCTGAGTGAGATCCAAAATGATGTGGTGCCAGCCCTGCGTCTGCAAGCGTCGCGAGGATCTCGTCGGTCTCGAGCATGCGCCGCAAAATTTTGCCATATCGATCATACTGGGAGCCACCAGGAAATAGTGCACCATCACGGTTGAATCCCATTGTTGCACAGTAGATACCGAGTGAAAGAATTGGGCAGACTGCGGGACAGACTGGATTTGCGTAAATATGCCGAGCATCGCGAGCTCGCTCGCCTTCTTGATCATTTTTCATGTGGGCAAACACGATAGCTAGCGCGTCTTCCTTCCACGACATATGGTTGAATCACATGGAGCAAGCGTTCCCCGCGCGGCACGTGAGATTCCACGTGATGATAAAAAGAGATGAGCGAAGATGCAGTCCCCGCTTCCCTCTTGCAGCAACTTTGCACATACTGCTCGGTACAAGCTGAAAGTTAGAGGCTCCTTGCCAGTAGTGAGCCGCTCGTTCCTCGCCTGAATTTCTCTCGTGCTTGTGCGATTGAGACACTTGAAGAAGCCGGAGATCTTCTCTTTCATACTCGCGCTCATGCGCACCTCGGCCAGCGTGAACATGTAGACGAGGCTTGAGCGCATATTGTCGTACGTAGATTTGGCGTAGGGCTGGCCGTCAATGCGATTCGCTGAGACAATGTAACGCTCGAAATCTCGCCCATCGATCACATCAAGTTGGAGAGGAGGAACAAAAGGTGTGGTCTTGAACAGACGCAGGATCTCAGCAGACGTGAGCTCCGCTGGTGGTTTGTCGGCACAAATCGATGGATTGATCAGCTCAGGTTTGTTTGCACCAAACCAAAGCGCCATCCGGCATGCTGCGCGTTCGTATTGCGATCGTGTTCCGGGGGCTAAAGCATTCGCGCGGATGCGGTCAATCTCGGCATCCAGAGTCTCCATCTTGGGTGTTTGTTCTTTGCGTGTCACTGCCCGCACCAGCTTCGCAACCTTAGAAACTATAGAAATGTTGGTCCTCTATGACCAACAAACTCCGTGTACATATACATTCTCTCGAGGAGAAGAAGCTTTTCCAAAGCTTTGTGCTTCGTGCTCAGTACATTGTACAGTGGCCGACCGATGCAGACGTAACTCATTCCTTCGTCTCCAGAATCTGAAGTTTTGAGAACTACGAATATTATTTTCTGACCTGCTGCATGGCTCGCCAAACATCCAAAAATCAGAAAAACTACCGCAAAATGCAGACAAAAGTTCAGCTCTTCCCCGCACTATAGTGACCACCAAACGTACCCCATCGGCTGCCAAATCGATCATTCGCTCAGTTTGGCTACTTGGTTTAGCAGGCCGAACTTGGGAAGAAAACTCGCAGCTCTACTAGTATGCTTGAAGGGCACAACGATTTCGAGATCAGGCTCTCGTGCCTGTCAGCCATCCTTCGAAGACTCTTCCCAGAGATCTCTGGGCCTCTGTACCGTAAGGTTGTATCTGTAATTATCGACACGGTACGCACAGTGGGCAGTAATTCCTCTGTATTGTTTTGGTAAAGCTGCCTCGCCTTAGTTCTTCTGTCACATAAACAGTTCGTGTGGGATGTCGTCCACCAACTGTATGTTGAGGCTCAACTTGAGACTCACACGATCGGCCATGAGAAAGTACAGAAACGTATCCTGCGCATAAAAGATCCATCTCTGGAACTTGCCAAGCGAGCGTCTCCGCCATTGTCTCTGCCAGTGATCGAGAGGTCAAATGTTTCTAAAATCAGTGAGTACTGTAGTGTACAGTGGACTCACTGTTCTTGATGCCGGTCTGAGATGTCGACAGTTGCGAGGGACACGAATTGAACTTGACGTTCGCGCGTGCTCCCTTTCTTGCGGTTTCTCTGTTTGAGGTACGGTATCGGTGTTTGACCGTACCGACTGCCCTCGTCCGTCTGCAGTCTGAAATCTGCTTCAGTGGACTATTTTACAGTCAACCCACCCAGTACGACACACTGCAGTACCGTACAACTGAAGCCACTGCAGGTGCATTAATTGCGCGTAACAGACTTCGGCTTCACCATCATCACAGTGCCGTACAGAGCGCCTCATTACACTCATGTACATGTGATCCCTGGATTCAAGTGGTGCCGTGTGCTCTTCTCACTGTAGTTAATGGCGCGGGTCTTTAAGCGCTTGCATCCATCCAGTGCTCGCATGGAGGCAACACTACAGTACTGTAGGGGTCGCCCGTGCGCATTGTTTCGGTCGTCCCCATTCCCACTCTTTCCGAGAATGGCCCTCACCGCTCATACCATGATGCCTCAGTTTCAATCTACAATCCTCCCTCTCGGCAAGGACCATCCACCGTGATTGGCAGGGTTTCACCGCGAGATGACAACACTAAGGCAGGAGTACCTCCTCCCCGTTCCGACCCAGGGCGAGCCAGGCGTCGTGTGGAGAATGAGAGGCTTCGCGTCCAGCGGCGCCAGGCTCAGTTACAGAAGCTGCGTCGTGACAAAGATCGTCTCGTCGAGGAGCGCAACCGAAAAGTTGCCGACTGCAAGCGGGACAAGAAATTAGCAGGAGATCGCTCGCGATCCGAGTTGATGAAGGGATACTTGGCGCTAGTGGGCGAGGCCGAGCAGCTCTATGGTGCGAACGAAGAACTCACTAAAGAGATTGAGAGGCGGCAACTCTTCTCGGCGGCCGTGGACACTAGGCTTTCAAACACCCCAAGCAAAATGTGCATTGCCTCCGACGCCAGAGATATGCATGACATTTTGTCAGCAGTCGTCGTGCTTACGAAGGAGAGTATACCGACTGATGGCGTATAGGCCACATATTTGCTTTGTGTGTTCAGGAAGGACTGCGTGTCTACTAGATACTTGAGTACAATTTAAGCTCGTACTGGTCGGACATGGCACCTATGGGCCGGCAGCTCCGTTTGACAATGGTCTTGCTGCATAAAATAGGAATACTCGAACAGCTACGACGGCGTTGGCGAAAACTACGCGTAATTGCCGTGAGAACTTGCTCCAAGGGTCTCCACACCTGAACGCCTAGTGCACTACTTGCCTGTGGTCTTCCAGTAGCTGTCGAGTTGTTCGAGGTGCCTCTTAGCATTCCACCAACTCGTCGGAAGTTCGACAACCGTGGCGTGGTGACGGCCCATGACGAGACTGCAGTAAGTGCCTTCATAATCCATGCGAGTCGCATGGATTATGAAGGCACTTACACGCACCATCTCCACAATGCTCGAGTTGCCGATGAACCTTGCAGGCGACGGTACTACTTTGCCGGATTCTGGGAGGGGCAAGGTACGTGTCAGCACTGTACATCCAATGGATCACATTCGTCCAATACGTATGCGTGTGCGCTCGTCCCGTGTGTGTTGCAGTTGCTGGGGCTGCAGATGCGATGAGACCACTTCGTTCTGGCCACACTTGATGGCGATACCTACGGACTACGTGATGCAATGCACACCAAGGGAATCGCTCTTGACTGCGAGGTCTCTACAGTACTGCAGCGCAAAGAGAATACAGTGAGGGGCCCTTCGAATCGTCGGCTGCCAAGCCAATCAGAGTGCACTTCCCAGCGGCCCCGGAAGAAACAGCAACACCAACCGACGGTTTCACGTGCCTAAGTGCAAGCCCCCCACGAAACAAGATGCAGTGGGTGAGACTGGAGAGACAATGGCACACTGGCTCCTGGATGCCCTATGACGTGCAAGTCTGGATGGATAGTGGCGGGGCAGGTGACGCGGTCTGATTGACGCACGCGGAATGAGCATGGAGCTGGGCAACCGTGATGATGACGCCAGGATGTGCGAGGTACTATTAGCAATTGCTAGTCGTTCCGACTGTCCACCAAACTGGTAGAGGGCCGGCACTCTACACTCTGCAATCGGGTTGCGTTTCTCCAAGACGTCCAGCTATAACGCGGGGACCTCGTTTCTACACCGCAGAAGCGATCAGTGCGACATGCGGTTTTACGACTCGTTTCTGGACGACAAAAGGCATGCCATAGCCATCCATTCCAAGTGCAGAAACGATGCGAGAGTGATGACGCCCCGTCGTTCGCATCGTTGCTGCACTTGGAATGGCCGCGGTCAAAGTGCAGAATCGAGGCGAATGAACTGGTTTCGTGGAAACCACTTCTTGCGCATCGTCTCTGTTCATTACGCCGCGTCACCATCGTATTGTCGACGCATTTCTGTACCTTGCACCAAATCACAATATTTCATGTCGACATTCGGAGTGCAGAAACAAGTCGCATACTGGATTTCTGGGGTCTCCATGAGTGCAAAATCGAGTCGCAATCTGGCTGTGATTGTTTTCGATGAACAGAAACGAGGCTTGTAATCTTCAACGCCTATGCACTTATTTTGAGGTTGCGGTTTGTGAAATTCAAAACTATGAAAATTAGAAGTATTGGCGAACAGACTGCCACCAGTTGAAGTACGTCGCGCAGCGTGTGGTTATTAATAGCCCGCATTATGAATACTCTCTGTGAATACTCCCCATAGACCGCCACCAGCCTAAGTGTTGTTTGTCAAAGAGGTACAGTATATAACGCATGACCTCTTTTACCTTCTAATACAATCCACAACATGGCTTTTCTTGAGTTTAACCACGCAAGCCCGTGGAAACGTGAAAACGCTCCCATGCTCTGCCTGGAACCAACCATGTCTCGCAGTCTGATGGCTGGACGCTTCAACCACAACGAGCGACCATGTCGGATGAGAAAGAACAGCTCTGCGTGACATTATTCAAACTGTAAAAAAGCCAATTGAGTATGATCTCTTTCCTCGTATTGTACCGTACTGAAGAACACTAACTTCCAGGGTAGACTACAGTATTGATAATTCCAGAATCTCCACATTGCACTACTGAGAATTCGGATCACCACTGGACGGTATCGTTGAGGCGGTACTATGTCTGCCGATCCCACTGCCGACCGACTTGATGGCGCGGACCCTTCGAATCGTTCCTGATATCTAGCTGTCCTTTCTGCCGGGACGCAGAGATAACGCTGAGAGACCAGAAAGCCGTCTCACTTTCAAATTTGCTCGATGGTTCTCACGCATCCAATGCCGTTGCCAACGCTATTACGTCGAGACTGTTTCGACCACAGCAAGCTGTCCTTCACAGCCGTGGATGAGGTGCAATGGGAGGACACCAAGTGTGTCGAAGACTCGCCAAAGGGCAAGCGGAAATGGGACCAAGTGACACCGCCCAGCACGCCTCCTCCCAGCACTCCTCCGCCGTGCACCCCTCCTCTCAGCAGCCCTCCTCCGATCACCGACCACCTCTCATCCCGTCAAGCGCGAGCCAAACTGCGCGTACACAAGGAGAAGCTCCGCGTGCGGCAATGCCTGCAACGGCTCCAGAACCTCCGCGACGAGCACGAACTTTGCGTATTGGAGCGCGACCAGAAGCTCGCCGAATACACCAGCCGTGCGGCGGCCAAGAAGGCAGCCGACGGCCGGCCCCGATCCGAGTTACAGGACAAGTTCCTGCGATTGGTGGAGGAGGCCGAGCAGCTCCACGCTTCCAATCAAGCGCTCACACGAGAGCTTGAGAAACGGCAGCTGTACTCGGCGGCAGTCGAAACGTGGCTAGCGAGTGTCGCGCGAGACGCGTGCGTGGATCTCGACGCAGAAACGATCAACGACCTACTGCAAGCAGTCGTCATCGTCAACACGGACGCCAGTCGGTGATCTCAAACGCACGACGCTGCATAGTTGTATGATTTGTTTGCGTAGTTGAATAGAAGTTGCGCGTACCACAGAGTATTCTACAAAACGATTGTCACGCGATGTTGACCTCAAAAGTACTCCCTGGTGTTGCCCAACCATGCTTATCATAGTTGTGCCACCGATTGCTATAATAGTATTGGTGGTGATGGATTTATTCAGTCAATATTCTGTCCTTACTCGTCGGGAAGAAAAAAATACACAGGCACGCCCCAGCAGCCTGGTGGATGCAGCGACAGGAATACAGGGTGCCTGCGTTCCTGTTGACTGACAGGAATATCCGAGACCTTGTGAATACAGTACGTAGTAGCTCGGGGCTGAAGGGGTTAATTTATGGACGTCCATGGCAGTTCCAAGGCCCGAAGGACTACAAGACTTTGCGGGAGCACACAGAATGACGTGAGAATCTATTACCCTTGTGGAGCACTTGCACCAGAATCAGTGCGCACACGCGAATGACCCACCAACAAGACTCCTGGAGTCCTAGTCAAGGATTTTGGGATGTCTCACGTATGCCTTGAACAGCAACTTGAAGGTTGGGAAGATGTCTACTCTACGTACTTAAGCGCTTAATTAAACGAAGTGTGGCTTGTGTTTGTTTGTTTGTTTGGTGTATGAGTTACTGTTATGAACCTGATAACCCTTCAGCAGGGGCCGAAGCCTTCCTACTGGAAAATGCCCTATGCCCCTAGCCTTCGACGTACCTTTCTAAACGAAGTGTGGCACGAAGGGATCTCGTGTTAAAGTTACAGTTCACTGAAAGTACGCGAGAAAATCACAGGATGACTGGTACTGCATTTTGAAACCTTCTTCGGACTGTCATTTCAACCAGAGCGAGCCGCATAGACGCAGCAAACATGTCCAGCGTCCGTGACGCGGTATTGCGGAGGTGGGCCCGCAGCAAGCGCCCATGGGAGAGGACCCAGCCGACGACCCGACTAATATTTCTAGTGGTGGGTGTGCAACCTCGGACTTTTACAGAAGGAAAATTGCAGGGGGGAAAAGTTTAACGACTCGAGTCCTCACCTGACACTATCAGTCCCCCTGTGTTTCCAGCAAGTTCCCTAAATTGTGCATCATTTCGAGGTTGATGATTACCGCATGAAAACATAAAATGCAGCGGGTGTTGTCTGTATGAGTTCGCCTTTTCGTTTTCTTTCTTTCTTCTCCAAACGCACTTGGATACTTTACTTGCAAACCCAGTCACTTGCCAGCTTGAACGAGTACAGTAACGCTGGCCGCCAGTGTTGTGAACACCAATCTATACATGTCCAGCGAGAGTTCATTATTACGAGTCTTGATATTTCTGTGTGTGTGTGTGTGTGTGTGGTGTATTAGTTACTTAGAACCCGATAACCCCGAGTCTTGATATTTCTCCGTCGGAACTTCTTGTGTAACTAGCATTCACTACGCGCTCTTGTTGATCACTCAGACTACAATAAAAACAAAGAGTAACAGACACAGCACCCTTCCTATTCGGTTTAGCACACACGTTGATCATCATCTGCCTGCTGCTGTTTTGCGGAGACTGCCCGTGCAATACCAGAAGTTACAGCCGAGATATCATATCAGTACTTTAGCGGGTTACTATATGATGTACGTGCAGGTCGTACAGATATGCGTAATGTTCCACTTTGCGAATGCAGTAGGCCTTGCATTCTAGATGCTGAGCAATCTTCTAGCTTGAACCAAACCAGGGAGTCTGCGCACTGAACACGTACCACACTTCTCTTCACCGACGTTTCATTCCAAGGATTAAAGTGGCGAATTCAAACGGAGAAGACGATGGTCAATTTAGCCAGACCCTCGAACGCCTTTGCATTGCATGTTTCACGCAGTTACAGTACCTGCCTGAAGGACTCGACCACACAGTCAACAGTGGGACACCAACGGCCCACAAGAAGGGCTTTTGCTAAAGTAGTCTATTGCTAGTTGGAATTCTGTTCTTGGGCAGTGTCTGAGATTCTTCTTTGTGCCACGATCCACACTCACTGTTTAATCGATGCGGAGGATGGACCGTTTATGCGCACTCCGAGATCGTTGATTAACGCACAGTGGGATTTTGTGGCTCCCATCCTTCATCTCGTTTGACATGTCGCGAAGGAGGAGAGCTCTTTCGAAAACAAATGTTCAACCGCCGTCGCCGAAGGGATACCGAAACCAAGTATATAAACCATCAGGTTGACAGTACGTCCGCATCTGTACTTCACATGAGCTCCGCTGATATTGGGACATGTTGCCCGACAGTTTCTCAGCTTCTCGGCAGTTCACAGAAGCTACATCCACCAACTCTCAATATCACACGCTTCGTACACTGCAGGGCGATCGATGGGTGCGGCGGAACACTCCCGTCAGCACAAAGGAACCCAATCGAAGGTTTCAAGTACGATCATGTGTTTCTATCTTCCCACTCACAATCAGATGAACATTCATTCGAGCGATCAGGGAGCAGCTCAAATATGTACCAGTCACAGACAAGCAGAGATGCTTTCGTAGTCAAATGCCATTGAATTTTGCATGAGAGCAATATATTGATGTACAGTATTGTCTAGGTTGTTTGGAAGAGGAGCCGTGGAAGGGCATGGCTGACTTGACCGTGTTGGATTGTGGATGATTCCACCCCGACCAGAGAGGTCGATGATACGTACGCGAGGTGATGTCACCGACGTGTAACTCAGCTGGATTGTGGATAAAAGAGCCGACGCACGACGTGGGACTTACAGTACCCACCAGCTGACTGAACTTCGAGCTTGGTATTTTATAACCCATGCATTGCGTGCGGATATGTTGAATGTTGTTTTAGAACACCCTCCTCCCCCTTCCAGAGCGTCTCGGACGTCCTAGGCTTCCTTCCCAGAAAGCGCCTCTCGAAACTACCTTCACCCTCTTGCGATTCGTCCACACCGCCTAGTCCTTGGTGCCGGTCTCTCACTTTCCAATCGGTCGCCTCCCGAGCAAGCCTCCTCCAGTCTGTCTTACCAGCGCAAGGCCCCTCACCAAGCCACCCGCAAGCCGCAGGTTGTTCCAACCATGGCTGCCCTTAACTCCCAGCAGAACAAGCTGGACCTTGTTGAGCGCGTCTCGTATATCTCGTCCACGGCGCGGGGCAAAGATGGCGACGACTATGTCGGTGTAAAGACGCCCGAGTACGATGTCGAAGGTGGTGCGCTGCGCCACGGCGGTGCTCCTGACCTGTTTGGCAAGGAGTGTTTCGGTCTGCTCGCGCAATACGCTGCAGTCGGCATGGTCTACGGCACGCTCCCCGGTGTGATCTACCCGTTCCTCACGCAGTACCTCAACATGGAAGGCACGCAGACAACGTCGGCCCGTGTGCTCGTCAACCTGCCGTGGTCGTTCAAGGTGGTCTACGGCATCATCTCGGACTGCTTCCCCATCTTTGGCTACCGCCGCCGTCCGTACATGATCATCGGCTGGAGCATTGCTTTTGCCACGCTTCTCATCATGGCCTGCATGAAGACCGGTCCGCCGTACTACCCGGACCGCAAGTATGCGACCATGAATCCAGAGTTGCTCACGCCGGAGATTATTGCGACGTTTAACGAAGACTCTCGGGACAAGGGCGGCATCTTCACAATCCTGATGATGCTAACAGCGGTGGGCTATGTTGGTTCCAACGTCGCTGCCGACGCTGTCGTGTGTGAGTTCGCTCAGCGTGAGCCAGAGGCGATCCGCGGCCGCACGCAGACGGCCATCTACACAGTGCGTACAGTCTTTGTGATCGTTTCGCAGATCACGTCGGGTTTCTTCTTCAACGGTGTTGAGTACGGAGGTGACTACAGCTTCACGCTCACGTTCCCCCAGGTCATGCTGATCTTGGCATTGTTCATTTTGCCGGTTCTCCCCGTCTCGTGGTTCTACATTGGCGAGCAGAAGTCGGCGGGCGTACCCTTCAAGGCGTACATGGCCGAGTTCTGGGAGCTGCTTCAGACCCGTGCCATGTACCAGGTCATCGCCTACAAGTTTTTGTCTGGCGTGTTCGACAACTCGATCTGGGTCGCGTAGGACCCGGTCACGGCCTACTGGATCAAGGTCACGAACCTCAACGACAAGATTCAGAGCATCGTCGGCAACGCCGTCTTTGCCGTCACAATGATCGCTGTCGGCAAGTACGGTCTCCACTGGAACTGGCGATGGATGTCCGCTATCACCATGATCTGTATCGTTGCATTGGACCTCATCGTGTCCATGATCAGCGTGTGGGACGTCGTCCGTAACCAGTGGTTCTGGCTTGGTGTGCCCATTGTGGAGACGGTGCCGTCTGGTATCAACTTCATCATTGGCACCTACGTTGTCGTTGAACTCGCCGGCATGGGCAATGAAGGCGCCGTCTACGGTCTCGTCACGACGGTCTCGAACCTATCGTCGCCGTTCGCCAGCACGATCTTCAAGAACATCAACTCGGTCTTTGACGTTACCAACGCCGATATCCAGACCGATTCGACCCACGTGCGTTGGGCCGTGACGTACACGATCTGGATTAGCTTTGCCGCCAAGCTGCTCTCACTCTGCTTCCTGCCGATGCTGCCGGCGCAGAAGGCACAGACCCAGGAGCTGCGTCGTACGGGCGGCAAGAGCAAGGTTATGGGTGCTCTTACGATCGCGTACGTGTTCTTCGCGCTCTGCTGGTCGCTTATGACGAACGTGCTGTCCATCTTCCCCGAGACCAAGTGTCTCCGCATCGCCGGCGGCCGTGGCTGCAAGAAGACGACGGGCAAGTAAGGAGGCTCCAGCATGTCCTGCATTGTCAGCCGCTAGAATTTGCTTCTAGGAGAAGGCTATAGGTAGGAGGGAGCAGTGCATGTCGTCAGCTTTTCTGCATATTCTGTATTGAGGAATGAAAGCAAACTGTTTTCAGAGGAAATGATGGAACTACTTACTCCAGACGTAGTCACACCGAAAAGACGACTGCCGCGTACGGGTCCTCACCGCCCCTCCTTCATTCTCCGAGCTGTCTCCCCTCTGCGTGCCAATA
>JAADXL010001072.1:0-11879 GCA_023337755.1 Pythium aristosporum
AGCAGCAGCGGTGCCAAGGAATCGCCGAAGAATTTACCGGATTGCTTCTCAAGATGCTGAATTGCGCTGCCAATCTCTTGGGCCCCTTCAGTTAAAAGATGTGCAAGACGGGTACAGAACGCGCGACAGCCTTCCTTTGATACAATGAATCCGGCCGGAACGGGCCAACCTGCCTGGAGCATCGCTGCAAGTCCAGCCCCTTTACTACCCATCAGCCCTTTCATCTCTGCCGTACCTTCTTCCAATAGAACTACCCGTTTCGTCATTACAGCGCTCCTATCTGCCATTACATGGCTGTGCTTAAAAGGCAATTCGGTCGCTCGAATTGTCCTTTATCTAATGGTATGTCGCAATGCGGCAGTCAAGGACATTTGGTTCCTCTTTTTGTGCCTGAATTGAAGTTGTATGGTGGGCGCTCGTATATGGTAATATAAAGCTTGACTCAATCTAAAAAGCTACATCCAAAGGCATACCCTGCTTCAACCATGATCAACTACGTATATAAGGAGTGTAAATCAATGTTTACTCAAGTCGGACAAATTATGTTGTATGTAAATGATCAGGATAAGGCTCTTCAATTTTGGACAGAAAAAGCAGGATTCCACGTCGTTTCTGAAGTCAATGGAGATGGCATGCGATGGATTGAGATCGCTCCAGTGAAAGGTGCCGAGACCACCATTATCCTGCACGACAAAGCATTCATTGCCAAAATGTCCCCTGAATTAAACCTTGGCACACCATCTCTTATGCTTTTCACGGATAAACTGGATCAACTTTACACTCACTTATCCAATAAACAAGTTACCGTTGGCGAGATTGTAACGATGCCTGGCGGAAGAGTATTCAACTTTGCAGATGATGAAAACAATTACTTTGCCGTCATGGAGAAAAAGTAAATATCGTACATACTGAACTGAAATGCACTAAGCCCGTTCATCGAAGAACGGGCTTTTGTTGCATAATCTTAGTTACACCGAAATTTTCGTATCTTAACGTATATTAATACCCCCGTTCGAGCCGGTACAGAAGCTAGGACGTGCTGGGCGTTTAATGCCCGAACTAACATGAAGTAAGTCGAATCACCGACACTTGGTTTTTCTTTCCGTTACTCACCTAAGCACAGGTGTCTTGCAACTTATCATCACGTATCCAATTTCGCTTTCAGCCATTCGTGATACGCTGCAACATGTCCCCATTGCCGAACGGCGAGCAAGCATCACGGAAGTTATCGGAGACAAGCATAAGGTTAACGCCTGCATTGAGGATATGGCTTCATCGTGGCATTGGACGATCAATGGTTGCACTAGAAACGAGTCCTACTCTGGCATGTTTAAACACATCAGGAGTTGGCTGTACGTCAGATTCAGATTGCTTTCCAATAGGCATGACTGACTGCGGTTCGATGTTGAAGTCCTGTCTCCTTTGTCAATTCAGCAAATCTCCGCAAGGTCGACAAACCGGAGGCGCCTCCATCATGAAGAAGAAGATCTATTCCCTTCACTGAAGCCCTCTCCAATTCAAACATGATTTGTAAACCACATTCCAAATCCAGCCCGGCCAGATCGGCGCCAAGCACCAAAGCTCCTTTACAATTTGCTCATAATATGAACAAGTAAGTCCTTACTGAGGAATTCTACAATCTCAATATCCATTTAATCACGAAGCTCAACCGAATGTGCAGAAACAGCTTCCAAATAAGTAGCCCACCTCAAGGTCCACATCAACAAGCGTACGAATGCGCGTCGATATCGAATTATGAAACAATTAGGGATCTGTTCTTTCATTCAGAAGAAGCTTCGGCTTAGGATCAGTTTCAGGCAAATTCACACCGAGCCAAACTGGTCACTAAAATTACAATATTCGTGCAGGAGAACATTTTGTATACCTATCTGCCATTCAAGACTTATAAAAAATGAGATCGTAGCTTGGGATTTTCCAATCAAAATAACATATCTTCAGTTCATGAACTAATCCATACAAGTCAGTATACGGATTTTACTAGCTTTGTTCTACACTTAGATAAGATTTTCAGTACTGCTCTAAGACTTTTAACCATAATTAAAAGTAATCGCATACTAACACTAAAGGGGCGAAAATTGCCTAGATAATACCTACAGAGTTCTTTTCAATCAATTAAAATGTACTTAATAAGGAAATAAACGAATCCGAGATTGAATAACATGTGAGTGAATATATTTGTTCCACAACCAGGATCGACTTCAGAAGTCACTAAACAACCGTTCACCGGTAAAATACCGGGAAACGGTTGCAGCAAAAACGTGTACTTTAACGATCTTATAACAAGAGAGCCAGCTTTTTCTGTTTAAACGGTTATCAACTTACAATCATCCTTATTCTAAAGTACATTTTACCGAATTAAGTTCTCCAATGAATCGTCATTCTCATTAGTAGTAGCTACTGAGTTTTCTATTAGAACAACATTAGAACTATTGTTATTTGAAGCTCTTAGACTTTCTACAAACATTTTAAATTTAGGTTTTTCTCTCATATTTCTAAGAACAGGCCAAGTGTGTACATGATATTTAGGTATGTCTTTGTCATACATTTTTTCTAATAACTCAAAAAATTCATTCTCATTTTCACATAGAGCATAATAACATAGTTTTAGGTCATCCATTTTATCACTAAAGTCTGCTTTTCTTAACTCCTCTTGTACTTCTTTGTCAAATCCCAGATTTTTTTTGCAAAGCCATATGTTTATAAGAGATACCGATTTGTCTCGATCCTTAACATCCTTTTCTTCAAGTATAAAATTATATATAAATTGAGCTAACTCCCACTTCTCTTTTTTCAAATATGAGTATCCAATTTCATAAATATAATCAATTCTTTCCTGGCAATTTTTTTCGTGCCGTTGCCAAACTTCAAGAAGGACTATTATACCAGACATCTCAATCAGGTCGATAGCTCGTTCAATATAGGATTTACTAATTTCTAACTTATCACCCACTTTAAGCCCATTTCTGAAAACTTCATCAACCTTCGTTATATAGATATTATTAACTATTCCATCATTATGGACGTGAACGTTTCTTCTCTGGAATATCTCGAATACTTCTTGTTCAATAGAGTTAAGATCTTTGAATTTACATTTATAATTGTTTCTAAAATAACTCAACCAATCTATAAAACTTTCTCTTAGTTTATGATCAACCTCTTTTTCAACTAGATACAATAGAGCATTTTCTAAAGATCCTAGTCTTTTAATTTCATCAAATTTTAGAGAATTCTCATATATTTTTGCTGATTCAGGGTGTTCATATATCTTTTTTCTTAATAGACTAGCTATTAATAATTCAAAATAAATAACTAAACTAATTAATGAACTTTTGTATAACAAAGGAATCTGTTTTCTTTGTATAAATACATTTTCAACGCTCTCTTTAAATTCATCATTAAAAAAAGAAGGTTGTACGCCAACGTTCCATTTTCCATCCTCATTCTCAATAAACCTTACTCCTAACTTATCTGATAATTGTTCTTCTATTTCTTCAAATACTTTTAAAAGCTCCGCATCTTGGTCATCTTTATATTTTTTGTAATGTAAAATATAACCTATTCCTTCTATAAGCGGTCCGAATTTTTCGTCTTCTTCGCTGTTTTTCAAAATTGGCTCAACTTTTTCAGTATATGCCTTCAGTGATTGTATATTATCCAAAAAGACATTAATTATTTTTTTGAAATCTTGCATCAAATTTTTCTCCACATTACTATCTCCTATAAGTATGTTGTTTTTACAAATCTGACTCCACCGCAGCTAACTCACCACTTACTCCTGATTTTTCAGTAGGAGCAAACACTCCGCTGTCTCCATACGCTTGATTCTCAATACTTTAGAAATTTCTTCCGACTTTTGAGCTGTAGTGCGCCTCTCTCTGAAATGATAAATTTGATGGTATATGTAAGATGCTCGGCGTTGTCCTCACCAACAACAATTCATTTAACAGAATCACCCCCTAAACAAACGTGCTGTAACGGGCATTTAATGATGCTTTTTTTATTTTTCAGTATTTGAATTGACCCAGTCCGATCAGATGTAAACATCGAAATCTACATTGAAAAATCAGTTCGGACAGCGAAAAAGAAACTCAAATTTACCCTTCATTCAAAATTAACAAATAGAAAAATCTACTAGACTTCCATCGCTTAAATTATCATTCCTTATATAATTTTACACGATAAATATAACATTTTCCTCTTCAAAAAACTATATATAAGGCAAAAGACCCTTTTTTTATTGGCTCTACACAAAACATAGTGCTTGAAGTCAACGATTCAATATGCTTTAGCCCGTAAGATATAGAAGCGCTTCAAACGGTACCAAAGAATCTATAGGGAACGTTGACTCCACGAGCAAAAACCATGCTAAAGACAAGACATCGGCTGTTTATCCATAGGACCTAACCCTATCGGATGAAAAACAGGATGAACTAATGGAGTTTCTGCGCTATTCCTCCATGCTCAGGCAAGTATATGCCTGGAAGGAGGCTTCCGGCGAATTATAAGACCATTCAACGGATGTGAAAAAAGGTAAAAATACGATTAGATCACTCGGTGAAACAAGGAGAGAAAATCCATCATCCCGCCAGACACACTTGCCTCAAAACGATTCGAAACTGTAGTTTTAAGATTGTAAATTACCATCTCTGTCGCTGGACGAATGCCATAGTTGATGGCAGAAACAACTGTATGAAGGTTTTTCAACGCAGGCACTATTCCACACCAACTGTAATCGGTATGTTCAAGGCTTTTAGTGGAGTACAATCAAGCACTTTATATCGATTAACACGAATGGCTCGAAACATCAAGTACTAACATTGGTGTAGAGCCGAAAAGTTAAATTTCAGACATCATTCAAATTGAAATTCTGTAGAAATCGTGACTTTATTAGAATGAATGACTCATAACTTCCACCCGTCAAGCCATAAACCGCAGTATATCGTCGACTTTCTTGCCATGGGATATGACACCATAATTCATCCAGGTCATAAAATCTACCTCATATACGTTACCACTTTTTACTGCAGGCAGCCGTTTCCACTCGTCTCTTTCTAAGAGCTTCCGCTCCTCTCCAGGATAGACCGAATCCACATTGTCAAATGTAATAAAGAGATGATCTGCCTCAAGCTGACTTAGCTGCTCCAGCCCAATGCCGACTCTTCGGCTTTGACTCGCCCATTGCTGAACACGAACATGCGGGGTTAATCCAAGATCCTGATACAGCACAGGTCCCACGTAACCGTACTGGTTCCCATAGAGTGTAATTTCCGATGCGGAAATACGTAAAAAAGCCACCGTTTTTCCACGCAAATGACGTGCCAATCGTTTCTTGGCTTCCTGCGTCTTTTCCTCATAATCACCTATTACATCCTGCACCCGGTTTACCTTCCCCAGCACATCCGCTGTGGATTTCAAAATTGAACGCCAGTCCTCACCCTGATGATCCACATAAAACGTCGGCGCTACTTGTTCGAACCGCTCCAGATTCCATCGTTTGTATCCCTTGTTCAGCATAATAAATTCAGGTACATTCGTTTCATTAAACCCTACATCCAGCCGAGTAACATCGAATTCAGGAACATCTTCCATTCCCAAATAATGCTGTCTGCCCCAAGAACTATGGGAAGTTTGCAGTATCGGCTTTATTCCAAGGGCAAGAACAAAGTCCTCCAGATACGGAGCAAACACACGTACTTCTTGACGGTGATGACGCCGATACAACCCTGGTGAAACGCCTGTATATTGCTTGAATCGGCGACCGAAATAATACTCGTTATTAAATCCCACATTCTGTGCAATATCATGCAAACGATCATCGGTCAGCTGTAACAACAGTTTGGAATGCTCCAGTCGAACAGCATTTACATAGTCAAGCGGGAGCTTGCCTGTAATCTCCTTGAACTGTCGGGTATAACTGGCTCTTGTAAGCCGGATCTCCGCTGCCAGATCGTCAACCGTTATGGGTTGATCATAGTGGTCGCGAATATAACGAATAGAGCTTTGAAGCCGGGCACGGTCATCCGGCGATTCAATCTCGGGATCATTTTGCTGAAGCAGAATTCGAAACCACTCTTGAAAACGAAGTTGTATCTCCCATTGGTCCAACCAATCATGAGCAGTCTGCCCACGTAATATCTGTTCCAACGATTTCAGACAGGAACTCCATGGACTGTAATTCATCTCAATAAGAGGAAACCGGTCTGGAGCTGACACAAGTGTTGGCGGTCTTTGTTGCTCCGTTTCGCCTTTCAAACTTAATCTATCGGCAGGATCTTCTTTCACCTCAGCGACCATCAGCTCTAGTCTATAATATTGCAACTCAGTAGAGCCTTCGATCACGATGGAACGTCCAGCCGGAACAAACACAATTAACCCTTTCTCCATACGGGTCTCCCTGTTGTCCGAGTAGAACATTGAGCCATAACCACCCGTTACAACGAATAGAGCGTGGGATGCTGACATTTTGTAGATCTGCCGTTTGGCAAGATCGGATTTGTTGTAATCCATGTATTTCATCTGTTGCAGCAAGCATAACCAGGGCTTGGGAATCACTTGTACGATCGTGGGACACATATTCATCTTCCTTAAATGAGAATTGTTATCATTTATAATAGTTTAAACGAAAAAAGAAAGCTCTTCAACCTTGCTGAAGAACTTTCTTATGGAACGACTTATGGAGTCATTTTTTGCAAGAGGTCATCAATCTTCATTGAGTTTGCTATGACGGCTCCCGATTGCCAGTGCGATCTTTCCATCATGTACACATGTTTGTTTTTAACGGCCGGAAGGGACTGCCACAACTTTCCGTCCAATACTTTGATAGCCGCCTGGTTCTCTTTGGAAGACCAATTCCCATTGGAAGGGAACACAATAATGTGGTCTGCATCCAGCTCCGGAATCGCCTCTTCTGATAGTAACTCCTGATATTCCTTCATGTTAGCTGCCAACGGGTGAGGTGTTAATCCAACATCTGAATAGATAAATCCTGTAAGACGATTCTTCACGCCAAACAAAGCTAACGTCTTCTCAGTCACATTCAGGCGTACAACGGCTACTGTCTCATTTCCAATCACTTCTTGCAGCTTTGATTTGGCGTCTGCAATCTTGCCTTCAAATTCAGCCGCAACTTCTGCACCCTTTTCCGGTTTACCAACAACATCGGCAATGGTTGTCAAGATATGATTGGAATCCTGCAAAATTTCCTCAGGCAAACGATACGTCGGTGCTACCTTGGAGTACATCTCATATGTCGCTGCATCCACTCCATCCACAATGATTAGATCCGGATCATATTGAAGCAATGCTTCAATACTCCCGGTCAAATCGAACCGTGGTACATCCAGATCCAGATATTCCTGCACGCCCCACATCGGATTATACCACTGTACTACAGGTGTGATATCGAGAGCCTTGAGATAGTCTTCCACATAAATACCAGCAATCCGCTGTGGATGCACCGGGATCGTCACATCGCCGAATTGATCCTGAACGACACGTGTCTCAGCTTCTTTTTCTGTTGTTTCAGATGTACTGCCATCCGAGACTGTGGTCTCAGATGCAGGAGCCTGTTCTACGTTCGACTCGGAGTTTGCACCACAGCCCGTTATAACGATAACCATGAGCAGCAATGTGATCGTCCACCCTTTGAATCCTTTACTAAACCTTACCATGATACCCTTCACCCCTATGTAATCTGTTATTGTATCGGTGAGAACACGTTTTATAAATAATGATTATCATTCTCACTCAATGCTTAGATGAATTGTACCTTATGCTGTGCAAAACTCACAATACACATTCGAAGCTATTTTTTTATACAAACGAAAAGAATACACTTATCTTTACCCCCGCTTAACGCAGGGGCAATGTACCTTGTTGATAACGTTCAAATAATTGCATAACAAACGAATCCTGCATTTCGTCCTGTAACTACTCGTCTGGCTCCCCTCCTCCAATCGGTGCTGTCAAATACATCTCGGGAATCACAAAACGCTTCATCACACGTTCCCCATCCGCCGTAAAATGATCCAGTGAAAAGGCCTGATATTCATTCAGGACATGTTCAAAAATACGAGCAATCACATCACAATCGGCCAAGGCATTGTGTCTGTGAATTCCTTCTGTATTCAGGTCGTAATACCTGATGAGGAAATCGGTAGAGATTACCTCGGTGATTTCAGGATGAATATAAGTAAACATCGCTTTTGTATCCAAAACCAGATTGGTCAACATCGGCAGCCCATACAGATCACAGTGGCGTTTTAGAATGGGTAGATCATACTCATACCCCGCCTGCGTTACTAATACCTTCTCCCCGATGAATTCTAGGAAAGCCTGATATGCTTCTGCGAACGAAGGAGCCTGAATCATATCATCATTCGAAATACCCGTTAACTTCGCGACCGCTTCTGGAATCGGTTTAGAGGCTCGCACAAGTGAAGAGAACGATGAATCTAATGGTTCTCCTTTTTTGTAGTACATCGCACCAAATTGGGTTACACTTTCCTCTGCCGGATTAATCCCTGTACCTTCGAGATCAAATATGCAGTACATTCTATCGTGCAAGTGAGGAATTTTCAGCTCTCCAACAGTGTACGTATCTGGCATAAACGTAATCTTCATTCGGCGCTTTGTCCCCTTTTTCATCTAGTCCAGCCGCGTAATTCGCGTCATTTGCTGTGTTGGTGTTATCCAGGTTCGACATACTAAGTACTGGGGAAGTTGATCTACGAATGACTCTATGAAAGGAACACTCGGCGCATAGAAGAAGGAACCTCCTTGTTTTAGCGCTCTTAATAGCTCCATATATTTCTGAGCGTATGCTTCTGGTTCGCCGTCTGCCTTGAGATGATGATGTTTAAAATGGTTGGAGAATGCCAAATGGGATATTACTGTCCCCCACTGTTCTTGTTCAAAAGAAGATTCCATCCAGCCCATACGTCGCAAAAACGGCCGATCTTCCGATTCCTCTACCTGTCTGTCCATCCCATAAGCTTCTATCTTTTTCCCACGTAAAAATTGGACCAAATTGGCCTGCGGACCGCAGCCAAGATCAAGCACCGGCGGATGCAGGTGCTCTACATCCAAGCCGAGCCAGGATACCTGCAGATCCGCCGAATACTCCTCACAAGGCACCCAGAACAGATGTGGATCCATCGTATATTTTTTAAACAATTCCTCGCCGTTGGTCTGTATTAAAAATGTTCTTAACTGTTGATAATGCTTCTGGAAAAATTGCTGTACTACCTCTTCCCCTGCCCCCTCGTTCTGCAAAAGAGACCAAATCAGCATAAATTGATCTTTATATAATTCTGCCAGTTGCAACTTGTCTTTGCTCGTAAACTGCATAAACTGGTTCACCTGGATAAATTGGCGAATTCCTTGCTCTGCCAGTTTATTTGTAAAATGATTTAATAATCCATCTGCAAAAATACGTTCTAATGTTTTTGTCACTTGAGCGCGATATTCCAATAGCCAGCACAACGTTCGCGGAGATGGTCCTAATGCAGACTTGCCCCGATCATAAAATAGACTTTTATTGTCATTAAAACGGATTTGTTGCTCCAAAACGGACCCTATCAACTTGAGGTTCAACATGATCGCCTCCTATCGTCGTTAGAACGTGCTACCTAGAGAAACTAAACCTGTTCTTCCCACAATCGAGTTACTTGAACCAACCTGCCTTCAAGATCAAACTCCAGCTTGTAGATGTCCGGCATCGTTGTATTTGCCCAGAAGTCATAACCATAGGACGGATCATAATAATTGAAAATCAACGTCATGATATCCCCATGGGTGCCAATCACTATTTTTTGTCCCGCATGCCTATCCAGGATACGCTGTATAACAGCAATTGCCCGCGCCCCAGCGACTTCGCCGGATTCTCCACCTGAATAAGCAAATGCAGGATCATCATAGAGTTTTTGTTTGGCTTGCCGAAAATGTTCATGTTTCACTTCAGGACCTGACAGCTCGCGCTCACGCAAATCTTCTTCGGTGACCACAATACCGCCTGACACTTCGGCCAATCCCTGAATTGTATCCACGGCCCGTCTGTAAGGGCTGGAATAAAACAACTGTATCTGCTCCCGATGGAGCAGACCCGCGACGGAGGCCGCATCCCTTTTGCCTTGTTCCGTCAGACCTCGCTCGCGTTCCTGCCCTTCCATATATTCAGACTCCGCGTGTCTTACAAAATATAAAGCCGTGTTGGCTTCGTTCCTCATCTGTCCGCCATTCCTTTCTTCTTTTCAATCACAATCAGGCAAGTGCTGTCTGGCAAAGGTGCAGGTTGACCATGTTCCTCCATAAATAGTATTCGTTCTCCAAGCGCCTCCGTATATCCTTCCTGAAGAAAGTGCCGGAACGTAATAATCTCGGCTTGATCACCTAGCGCTTCACGAATGCAGTCCTCGTATGCCGACGGGGTAAATATGCCGAATTGTTCCTGAATCTCATGGACATATGCTTCTTCACCCCATGTATAGGTGTATAGAAATTCCATCGCATCGTTGATATCCAGGAGCGCCTCATTCTCGGAGATCCGCTCGAATTCAATGCTGCGTCCCTGGAAATCCTGCACATACCGCTCCAGCCAACGCATCCCATCCGGTTCTAGGAAACGAATCCGGCGCTTCTGTGCTTCGGGTTCGGTCATAATGCCATCCCGGATCAGAATTCGGCCCCCTTGGGACAACACGCTAAACGAACTTCTTAGCGCAGCGACGACTGTATCCCTATTAAATCTCCGTCCATCACGTTCAATATAAGAATACAGTTCATGCAGAATGGATGAAAAAATAACCGTATCCACCGTGCCTAACTGCACGTATTGATCCAGTTGAAGAGCATCCCCCTTCAATACTTGCCAGCGATGTGACTCTCGCTGCTTTTTGCGCTCCAGCGCCTCAATGACATTCGCTGAAATATCAATGCCGATTGGCTCCATCTCAGGTCGTTCCTGCTCAATCAGATCAAGCAAGATCCCGCCGCCGGGACCGATATCGAGCACACGTTTGCCAACCATATAATCCAACAGCACTTTTTTGTAGTCACCTGAACTGTTCATGTCGGCCAGATATGTCTCTTCATTATGAAACCTATCATACGCATCCCGACGCAATCCAAAGAGATCAAATAACAACAGCACAGCTTTCTCGTATAACGGAGACTTTTCTGCCTCAATACAGAACGCAATCAGCTTCTCCGCCGCCGGGGAAAATTCAAATGTCACAAATACCGTATCCCGCAAATCCGGATGCCGTTCAATCCGATGTATTAGATGGGGGTAAGTGATCGTCTCACCTGCTTCAATCTGCTCCCACGAATATTGCTCCAAATACTTTTCAATCATTCGTTTCTTGTAAATATTCAGTTTCTTGACACCTTTGTAGTCGTAATACATCGTGTTCATTAATGGTTCGAAGCTGATGTGCCTTACCACATCGGATTGTTGGTCCTGCAAAGCCGAATTCCGATCCGCTTCTTCGGTTGCTCCACCTGTGCTGTTCGCCATCGAATTATCTACAGAATGCCTCATTGCTTCACTATGCAGTGTCAAAAGGAAGATCTTAACCATCTCCTGCAACGAAAAATCGTGCATCGCTGACTCCACATACCATAAAGTCCGATGAGCCAGAGGAGCGAGCAGCTTCTCCATCTCAAGCTCGGTTTGAAGTTTGGCATATGCTTCATTCAGCGCTTCTCCTTGACGAATGGACGAACTCCGCAAGCGGGACAGACGTTCCTTCACAGTCCAGTCTGTATGATCTGGCTCTGTAATGATCCAGCCCACGATACGCTGCACTTCAGCCTGAACCTGATTCCACAGCACTGGATCAACGCCTGCAATGATGCAT
>JAADXL010001073.1:0-11877 GCA_023337755.1 Pythium aristosporum
ACGAGGATGTAGGGCTTCAACTTCTCTTCCAGCGCGAGTCCCATGTCGTCCAGCTTGGTGAATCCATCCTTGAGGTCCTCAATGAACGTCAGCAGATTGGAACCTCTCTTGTACTTCATCAGCATTATCGACCTGAGCTGGTGCACTAGAGTCAACTTGGTGGCGCCACACAAACATCTTGCGGAGTCGCTCGAGCACCTCACGAGGCTTCTCAATGTCCTTGACCATCTTGGACAGCTCAAACGATAGGTCTTCTCAATCTTCCACCGCGTATCCTTGCGTCGCTTCATGTGTTCATTGTACTTCGCTTGGTCCGCAGCGGGATCCGGTACGACTTCATCTCTGGCACAGAAATCTTCCCAAAGTCCTTTGGCACCTAGCTTCAGATGCTGCCGGCTGTACCAGCTGTGGAAATCGCCGTTCTTCTCTAGCGTAGGCACACCATGATCACCCTTCTTTTTCGTCTTCTGTTTTTCCGCCGACATCGGATCTCCCGCAACTAGCCTGGCGCGAGCCTTGGGCTCATAACCAGTTGCGGGGAAGCGGGCAAAATGGAGTATATTTAGGGTTACACTATGGAAAGTACAACTACCGTAACTACCTGTCTCGTCCCTGAGTAACCCGAGTGGAGACTCAATCCCCAAGAGTGTCAAACCACTGTCTCTCTCGACGACCCCAGAATGACACAGCCATCGGTGCAGGCACCGGCGCCTCGCCGCCCCGCCGCCACGAACGAGCGCGATCGCAAGACCCGCCAGCGACGCGCGGTGCGTTTCCTTTCCATTGGCTCGTGGCGGCAGCTTTTTGTCTCATCTCATCATTGTGCAGGCAAGATTCGAAGCCATGCGCTCCACTGTGTCGGCGCTTGAGCGCGCGGTGCCCGTGATGCTCACACTCAACGACATTGATGACGACATCCAGTGGGAGGGTTTCTTGGACGCAAAGGCCGTGCGCGTTCGCTCGCTCATGCGTCAGACGCTCGAGTTGACCAAGGAAGCGCAGGCTCTGCAGGCGTCACAGAGGCAACTGCAGCGTTTACTCCGCGAGCATCGCTTGGCATCGCTCGTACTCTCCGGATTACTTGGTGCTCAGCGGACGGATGACTGGGAAGCCGACCTTCAACGGTGGCGACAGCTCACGCACAAGTACTTCACACCGTGGACACTGTGGGATTGCGCCGACGAGATTGACGACGCACTCAAGGAGATCAACGCGCTGCTCTGGAATCCGGACGCGCAATCGACGGACGTAAGCTTCCACGGCTGGCGCGAACGTCGAGTCACAGATCCAGCCACTCGATCGCTCAAGTTTGTGTTCCACAAGGAATGCAGTGGGTATCCCATGATGGCCTTTGTCCACGGCTTGTGGATTCTGTACACGAACGCCGATATGATGCGGAACATGCGCGGTGTCACGCGCCGGTCGGTGGAGATCGTGCAGCAGCTTTCACCAACCATGTGCATCATCCGGTCGGACGAGCGGTTTCCGACGTTCGACGCGCATTTGCTCTACCTCCTCTTCCGCGTGGAAGCCGAAGGCGGCTTCATCCTGTGCGTGCGAACGATCCACGATTCGCATCTCCAAGCCGCGATCAGCGGACCGAGCAACGTGTGGGTGACCAACAATATTTGGTACAAAAGCGAATCGCGGAGTGGTGATTTGAACAACTTCCGTGCGGACGTGGGCGGCTCCCTCGTCGGCATGGACATAGGTAATGCGAATCGCTGGCTCGTGGAAGTTCTTGTGTCCCTTGTACGTGGCGAAGCAATGATCACGCGACGACCACATCTAGCCATCGAAAATACATCGATTGAGGATGGCGAGCCACCGACGACGCCTGCATCGGAGAGTCCGACCACCGCCACTCCACTTGCTTCGTCGTAGTAAGTCTTCCCTTTCTCGAAGTCTTTCTAGTGCCCCGATTTCTAACGGAAAAATTGTAGTGTGCTGTGGCAACGCCAGGTTCGCGCGGATCTCAAGTAATCCAGAGTATGGCTGGGCGGACGACTTCAACGACACCGTAGAACCAATGAGACCGAATCAATTACAACTGGCGATCGTGATCCTGGTGCTTCTTCTCCAGCGAATGAGTGGACTGATTTACAGTTCGCGTTCAGCTAGCATTGAGATTGATTCCTCTCCAGCTTCATTACTACGGTAGTGTTCAATCTCATACCGACTAGCGTATGTTGAGGCTAAATACTCCTCAATGCATGCAGTGCACAAGTAGTGCACAGTACAAAGGCCATGAACGCGAGTCAGACACACAAAATAATTTGATTCGCTTCTTGGCACACGCTACCACACTAAAAGACAGCACATCGTTTTCTATAGAGGTTGAATCGCGCGACTCACGCCGACGGGCACGTACGAGGTATATGATGACTGCTTGACGAGCGTCACGTTGGGTGCACAGCCTCTCAGCAGATCAGCAAGCGCTGCCCGCTCATCCTTGGCGCTGCACAGCGTCTGCGGATCGTCCCAACTGTAGCGATTCCAGTTAAGGATACTGACAGCCCACTTCTCCATGATCGCGGGGGACGATGCGGCAAACGTCGTGATGCTCTTGCTGCGCTGGCATTGGGCGGCCATGGTCTGCGCACGAGACTGGGATCCGCGCTTTCTGGCGGGCCGGACGGTCGAGTCGACGCGGAACTGGTTCGCCACTCGACCGGGCTCGTGTGGCAGAAGGAAGACATCGACCTTGGCGCCCGTGAGTGGAATGCAGCCCACGAGCTCACCGCCTTTGTGCGAGTAGTACTGTAGAATGCCCTCGTCCATAATGCAGTAGACAACGCGAGCCTCGTTGCCGTCGACCTTGAGAAGATACCCTTCGACATTGCCGCCGCTGCTCATGGTGAATGATTGGGATGGAGTGGACCGAAGAGACGGAAGAGGAGCGCAAATCGGATACTGAGTGGATCCAGCACTCGATGCTCCATCGCTCCGTCCTCGAGAGGATGATTTGAGGTTAAGAGGAAAATGCAACTGCGTGGAGTGCAGCTGATCGGAGGGCAGTTGCCCATTTCGACCAAGTAGATTACCCGTGTAAACCAATATAATGGTAAAAACGCATTATGATATGCACGTACATCTTCCCGATTTATGTGACTAATTACCTTTCATAATAAATAATGCGGGATATTATGATCTGTCAGCTGTTGGGGGTGACGGAAAGGAGCTCGTGGAGGACTTGTTGAAGACGCATTGGCTTCAAGCTGGACGCATGCTGGTCAGAATCAGCTCTATGGCGAAGCCACATGACCGTGGGAAATGCAAACAACTCAATACCGCATGCTACCGTATATGTGGCCGGAATTGCGCACTCCCTGTTAACTGCCTACTGGCCAGTGCCGACGCTCCTGGGATGGTAATGCGAAGGGTCGCGGCACCTCGTTCGGATATTTATGCCGACAACGCTTCCCGACGCCGCGTCCAAACCCCCACAGAGACGGTAAGAATGGCACCACCACGCTCGACGCGTGCACTGCAGGATGCAGCGGAGGCGCCACCCGGAGAAGTACTCGACGCAATGCGAGCGTATGCTGAAGTTCACCAAGTGCAGCCCATGCTCCATCTGCTACTCACGCGGCTGCTGGAGGCCCAGCCGTTGGATCCGTTCGCATTCCTGATCCAGGTGGTTCAATCCGACCCAGAGCTGGACGCTCTGGAGCTCAAGGCCAGAGCGAATCGCTTCGACTTGCGTCGCGAAAAGACAAAGAAGGCACTCGTCGTGGCTCTGTACAAGAGACTGGTAGCTCTCCAGCGCCGGCAGCACGGCAATAAAGAGACTGCAGGTGGCAAGGCACTGGCTACAGCGTTTCTGCTGAGCCAGTTGAAGCTCGAAGAGACCCGTGAGCACATGAAGACCCAGTTCCCAAAGCACTATCGCGATCTGATCCGGTGGTTCTTCGACCACGAAAAAGAACTCCAGGCGACGATCCCGCCGGGCGCGTTCACGACAGCGTGTATGGCTGTACTGGCAGAAATGGCGCAGGCGTAATCTCACACAAATCAAAGCCAGTGAGCTCCTCAAAATGGTTGAGATCTTTCAAGATCTAGTTTACCAAGTTGAAGTGTCCTTTCTAACATATCGGCGATGTACCTCTCCCTAGTGACATTTGAGTAGAGTGACATTTCGATCAACTGCCGGAGGAAGCATCATGGATGCCCGGGCTTTTCAGCCGGTTCGCCCTGGCGCCATGCCTCGTGGACCCCCACGCATGATGCCAGCGCGGCCGCTACGCGCTGCTGACCAAGGGCCCTTCGACTGGCTTGTTCCTTTCATCCCGCCGTTTCTGCGCGTGAACCGAGCGACGCGCGAGAAGATCTGGGACGCGATTGTCCACGCGTTGTCCCCCGAGGCCACCAAGCTCGCGGCTGAGCGCGTGCTCGCGTTCCTAAAAGACCACGGCAGTGTGTTCGCCAAGTGGTCGCTTATTGTGGCCACGTGGCTCGCTGGCTTGGTTTGGGTCCAGCTAAATGCCCAGGAGCTCGCGACTGCGTACGTGATCCTGTCGGCGTTTATCGCGCTCTGCATCCACGTGGTGTCGGGCGACACGACGGCGGCCACGGACGTAAACGGGGAGAAGATCAGCGCATACTCGGTGTTCAATAAGGGCGCCCGGCGCATGATGGGCTCGCTCTCGGCCGAGCAATTTGAGGTACATCACTTCCTAGTTATTCTGCATCAACCCATTCTCACTCGTGATTTCGTTCAGAATGAGATTCGCCATCGCGGTCCAGGCCACAACGCAGACAACGATCGCGACGACATCGGAGCTCTACGAGCACAGCGAGAAGCTCCAATCAGTGACGATGAAGAAGCGGATCCGTAAGTCTCTTTTACCATTGATGCAGAGGAAGGTACTGAGTCAACTCGGGTGTCTGTGTCTAGGGACCTCCTTGAGGCTCTGCGTCTCTCGCTTGAAGAGAAGAAACGCGAGGAGCGACGCATGCGCCGCACGCAGCGGCGCCGATGAACGAATCAAATGAAACGAAAACGCATTGAAACACATTACCACCTCTCTATGATTGATATACACGTGGCAAGATTTCGGCTTTTCAAGAAAAGGCGTTTACGTAAAGCCAAAGGGGCACCGCGAGACGCGCTTGGTCGGCTGGCCGTCTTCTCCCTCGACTTCGACCTCGGTCGGCTCGTTGGCGTACTTGTTCTTGTAGTAGTTGTAGAGGAAGCCCTGGTCGCCCTCCTGCGCCGCCTTCTTGAGCGCCGCAGCGTCCTCGGCACTGGTCGTCTTGTGGTCCATGACTTGTTCCACCTCTTCAATGAGCGGCACCATCGGTGTCTTGGGCTTGGGGTTGGCCATGGACAGCACCATGCCGAGCGAGATGAGCCCCATGGCCACGAGCATGAGCGGGCCAAACATCTGCAGGTCATTCAGCGACGCGACATCCTCGCGCATCTCGACGAGCGCAAGCGACACGAGCACAGCGACCACCATGATGCAGACGCCAAACGCCGAGATCACGAGGTACGGGTCTTGCAGCAGCACAGCCACGACCTCATTCGAGCGCGGCGGCGGCACCGGCGCTGCCTTCTTCTTGGCGGCGGCCGTCGGTTGTGGTGGCTGGACGGAAGTCTGCGTGGCCATCTTTGAAGAAGTCCGGTTGGGCGTGCTGTCTCGGTCTTCGGACTGGCGTCGTTTGTTGTCCTTGTGCTTGTTGGCAAAGTACTGCGGCGCGTACTTCGAGGCGAACACGGCGGCGGCGGCGGTCGTGCCCAACACGGTGAGCAGCGGAATGAGGGCAGCGCCGCGCAGCGGAGGCATCGTGGGGCGTTGTCGGATTGTGGGAAACGCAGCGAATGCCGCGGAAGAACGCGTGCCGCGAGCGGATCCCGTGATGGCTGCTGCGCCGGATGTCCGACGTGAACAGCTCTGACTTCTGCGCGAAGCAAACCAGCATCAGTTATTGAAGGTTTGCACTTTAAGCATAAGACCAACTCAAATAACTTGTATCAATACATACGGAAGGATATCGTCTACGGGAGGTACGAAAATCAGGGCTCACGCCAATCAAGTCGCGTCTCTCCAGAAAACCACGTGGTCGGTCTGGCTCCAACATGACGAAACATACTGAAATACGAAATACGTAGCCATCTCCATACCTTGATCATAATTCCCGTTTTTGATTATTGTTGGTAGTCTTCCTCTCGGTCTCACATCCCCAGCTTCTTCATGAGCGCGTCAATCTGCTTCTCCACGTCGCAGTCTTCCTTGGTCTTCACAGGCACCTCACGGGCCTTGACAAGCCACTCGCGGGCCGCGTCGTTTTGGTCCATTTTGTGATACGTCAGCGCCACCAAAAACACATTCTTCTTCCAAAACCCCGGGCTGATCTTCTCGGCATTGCGGAAATGCGTGACGGCCTCATCGTAGGTTGCCGTGGGAGGCGTGCCAAAGAGCGCGGCGGCGGCGCGCTTCTCGATCCACGTCATATCGGCAAACGCGAGACACCACTGACCGAGGATGTTGTGGCAGGTCGCGTCGCTCGCGTCCAATTCTATCGCTCGCTGAATGTGGTCGCGGATCACGTACGAGCCGGCAATTTTCTCCTTGAGATCGCGGAAATTCCCGACCGTGCTCGTCATGATGGCCTTCCATTTGTTGGAGGCCGCGGCGTTGGCGTTCGTGGCCATGCACGTGTCGGCGTACGCGAGGCCCTCCAACGCAAACGCTTTCTTCTGCGCCGGATTGGCCGTCTCGTCAACGAGATAATTGCAGGCGCGTGCAAGCCGCCAGAGCTGCACAAAGAGAATGCAATCGGTCAGCTTCACCTCCCTCTCTCTCACGTCAATAGTATAGTAATACGCACCAGTTCGATTTCCGTGGGATACGAGGCGATGGCATTCTTGAGCAGTGCATGAGTCTCCGCATGTTTGTTTTGGGCAAAGAGCTCCTCGGCACGGGTGACCAGCGACGCCACGTCGCCAGCCAGTGAACGAGATGGCGTCGCCTCGCTCTTCTCTTCGTCTCCATTATCTTCGACAGAAGCATTATGGCGAGCGTGGGATCTTGCAGCTTGCGACCCATCACTACTTGGTGTTCGATCTCTCGCTAGCAGAACGGAGTCGTCAGCCAAAGTGCAGAGCGATCACAATCCTCCCACACGCACCATTGTATCGCTCAATCATGTCAAAGTCGCTTTGCTCATGCGGGAAGACCGTCTTCTCGCTGAGCACGGGGATCTCTTCCAGCGCGGTCGTCACAGTGGAGGACGCATTGAGCATCTCAACCGTCGCGGCCGTGAACACGCCCAGCGCCAGCCACATCAAGGGCTGGAACATGGGCAGTTCCAGAGGCGACGCCGTGTCCTCATTCGTCCACGCGACAACAGCACCCATGAGCGCCACGATCACAATCATTATCAAGCCCATCATCGACAACATCTGCAAAGGCATTGCACATCGCGATCAGATATCGTAGCTGCTCAGTTGATGGGAACTGAAGTACCACACGTACTGCATTGCCCTCTCTTGCAACCAGCACGAGCTGCTGCTCTTGCGACTGCACGGCGTCTGCCAGATCGTCTGCGATGCCGTCGTTTTCGTCATCACTCAGCAGCTCGTACTCGTCGATAGCGCTGTCGGCAGCCGCGTTCGTGGCGGCGGCGTCGCTCGATGAATGCGCACCGTCGCGGCGGCGCCGGGCCGCGTCCGCTTCATCGTCTTCGTCGCCCCTGGGCCGCACACCACGCGTCACATACCGATAGGCGACCGCGGCGGCCGTGGCCGTGCCGGCGATCGCCACGAGCGACCAGAGCAGCCCGCGGTAGTTGGCCATTCGCAACGGTGGATCGGGAGAATGAGCGAAAAACCAACAACATGGAATGGAGAGTATCCTGTGGTGTTTGCTACTCCACCTCTGAATATTCTATATCGGAGGTTTCATGTACTAAATTAGAGAAGCACTTATGGTACTGAAACTGCGTACTAGTCTAGGACTGAACCAATGAAGCCATGTTCTACCTCTGCGCGGCTTCAACGACAACAGTACTTCAGTATCACCGTATTTAATCACCGCATAGTGCCCCGCAAGAGATAGGTACTTCCATGCAACTTACGATGGTGCGCGGGCCAAAGACAATCTCACAGCAAACCTCGTTGCTGTACTTGGTCCTCCAACACGTTACTGACCAATTGCAGCACCATTGAACCGAAAATGTGTCTGATGACGAAGGGTGAGGTCTATTAGAGTGCACTATACGAATCCTATAGCCGAGGCACTGCCTCTTTAGTCCCGGCGATTGCGCACGACATGGCGCGAGTGCCAATTGTCGAAGTCTCCTGGGAGTAAAGACTCGATCGTGAGCTTGTGAGGCCTACGGCTTAGGTGGCGGGCTTGACCACTGGCGTGCGTGTCCATTGCTATGTTGGCGGCACGGTCCGCCCTCTTCTTGGAGGTATGCGCGTGGTGCTACCCCACACGCACTCGCACGGTGTCAGCGAGACACCGAGCGGCTCTGAATCTCTGGGCTTCGTAGGGGCTGGTTCTGCTGGGCCTGCCGCAAAATCAAGCTGCTATCGCCGACAACTTCGACTTGTCATCCGTTGGCATGCGCCGCTTGTAATCCTGAAATGAGGCCTTAATACTCGGTTCGGTCTTTTGTTTGTCATGTCGCGCTGCGCACAACATGCGCGCCCTCCGCTCCACTCGCGTCTCGGTTGCGTCCTCATCCATCTCGATGATTACTGTTCCCACCCGTTCCAGTCTGGGGTTGGGTAGTGAAGCTCCTTAACAAGAGAACTTGACTCGCTGATCATGTCGTGGAAGGCTCCGGTGTTGTGTCCTGCTCTGACCGCTAACTCCTCCTCCAGGAACTGGAGCCTTGCGTCTCGGAGTCGCTCTTGCACTCCTACAACTGAGGCCTCGAATCGACGCCCACAGAACTCCTTGGGAATAGAGCCACCGTCGAACCGAATATCTGCATGCCAGCACCCTTATCTTTCGAGCCATTTCTTGCCAAAGAAGTAGAGCAGTGCAGAGTGTTAGCAGAACCTTATGAACGTGTGCTCAAAGTGCAGGCCAGAGCCCATCGGGCGTGTGATCAACCTACCTCACTCCCCTGCTCGCTGGCGATATCCAGCCGTGACTGGATAACCGACTCTCCTCCTCTACTGACTTCACCAGTCTCTATGAGGCAAGTTAAGTCCCCCTCTGGGTGGCGCGCGACCGCGGGGTGAAGGGTTAATAGTGTTCAGAACATAGTACAGTAACCAGTATACCACATCATCCTCACGTGTGATCAACCCTTGGTCTACGGACCAAAACGGTTCCGATGAAATGATCAGTCGCTTCTGTGCGTTCTCCATCAAATCAGATTTGAATGGGTCTGCTTGGATACGACGTACGCATTGATACCGGTGCTGATTCCGAGTCTTCGAATCGGAGAAGCCAAGTCGCGGAATCCATTATCACGGATCCACAGCAAGCAAACACACATGCTTCAAACTGTGAGTGCGGGTGGCACTGCCAAGAGTGGAGACTGGAAACAGCAGCTCAGAAGCACAGGGTGATGTTCACCGCTCTAGTTTCAGTGCACGATTCGACAGGCGTCGAGACATGTGCAGGGCGTCGCGTGCGGCTTCTTGTTTGGATGTGATACCTGGTACCTCGCTCTTCCCTCCATCGCTGTCGCGGCTCGTGATCAGCCACTGCTTTGAAAAAGTACTTGAGAGCTTCTGGGTCTCAGGCCGTCGTCAGCATTGGGTTCGTTTGCGTGGGAGCCCATCGCTCGGCTCGTCTCCGCTTCCCACGCAATAGCTTCGATATGGATGACATTAGAGCCTGCAGCTGACCAACGTGTACTGTAGCACAGTTCTTTTCTCTCACTTTACGGCACCAAGCTCAAGCAAACAGCTCTGTGTTCGCTGAACGACGACGTTGAAGAATGTAGCCATGTCCTGACTCTGTATGGTTCCAATAACGGCGCCCTGTCAGACCGAAAATTCGGTAGCTGATCATTGACTTAAGGGAGGTAACGACTGTACATGTGTACAGAAGTTGAAGCACAGAATGGATATTCCACCAGTAGAGAACGATGACGTGGATGGTACGGGAAGATTTGTCGATGATGTACTCTACTGTACTGTGATGCGGCATCAATGTTGTGGACGGACGAGTCGTGTGCTGAAAACGATGAGCAGCTGTTCCCAGTCCTCACACGTGGCAGGGCCACTGTCGGGAGAGGCATTCACACATGCGATACAGTACATAATGGATTCCGCGACTTGGTCGGCGCAGCATTATGACGAACCGTACGCTGTAGATGTGTGATGTGTGTTCACGGAGACGGCCCATCCAATCGTGACCTCGCAGAGAACCGTTTTGCCCCACTGCCTCCTTGTCTCTGGCGTGCGTGGCCACTGGTCCGGTAGACTCTGGCATGCGAGCAGGACGCTGCCCACACATCCATGTGGTCCCGATCTCAGTCTGCATGTACCAGTACAAAAGTGAGTTTCATCCGCAAGGGATAGTTCAGTGGTCAACGTATGCATTGCACTGTGCACACTGTACAGTGTAATGGCGTTTCCGACGCAAGCGTCAAAACATGGCTTGTCGCTGGTGCTTCGTCGAGCAGCGCGTATTGGACTTTACATTCAACACTCATCGTCAGTCAACACTAAGAAAATCGTTGTGGTACACGCACAGATTGGTATTGGTGGATCAAGAAGGATGGCATGCGCAAAGGACTTGAGATGTGTACGGTAATCGTAAACGTCGGTTCTGAACATCGGGTATTATGAGTAAACAGTGCATTGGGTGATAATGGATGTAGCGATTGCATGCGTAGATCGTAACTCCTATCTTTCGGGGAGCCTTCGGATCCTAGCAAAGAGCCGCAAGTGGCTCTTTGCTTGGATTGGAGATGGCGACTCTAGTGCACTGCGAAGGATTGAGTGCTGCAGACTAGTCTTCGCAGAGGGCTCCGAACAAGGTTCTTGAATAACACCCCTCCGCTCTTGGAGCACTCTTCGCTAGTGTAGAATGTACCCCAGTTTGCCGACCTTCTCCGAACCGAACAATGAGCAAGTGACAAGGATGGTACTGAAATTTCGTTCTTCTGCACAGAAATAGTTCAACTATCGAGCCATGGCGTCATTCTG
The DNA here is from genome assembly GCA_023337755.1 of Pythium aristosporum. NCBI lineage: Eukaryota > Oomycota > Peronosporomycetes > Pythiales > Pythiaceae > Pythium > Pythium aristosporum. The sequence continues at coordinate 11,126 of JAADXL010001073.1, forward strand.
TCCAGCTGAGGTTTCTTGAAGCTGAAGTTGAAGTTTATGGCCAACTTCGTCTGTTACGGCTGCCGCAGGACCCTCGCGCGATACGTAGTAGCACTTTCCCCTCCATCGCTATGGTGGCCACGCGATCACCCACTCCTTTGAGATAATTACTATCAACAGTCTTCACTAGGGTCTGAGCCCGAAGCTCCAATGACAAGGCACGTTGGCATGGGTTCGCTTGCACGCGAGCTCGTCGCTCGGCTCGTCTCCGCTTTCTGTGCGGTAGTTCTAGATATGGGTAACATCAGAATCTGCGGCTGGCCACCCTGCAGCACAGCTTTTCCCTCTCCCTGTACCGCATCAAGCTCCGGTAAACAGTTCTGTGTGTGACGTGGCAGAATGCAGAATGTAGCCATGTCCTGACTCTGCATTGTTGAAGCTGTGCCGGCTCTGTCGTAACCAAAATACGCAGTTGATTCAAATGCGCGTTGCACTTCAGACTTCAGTTTTATTAGTATTTTATAGATGTTATTCTCCTCAAAGGGTAGGGTCTTTTGAATAACGCCCTTTCGCTCTTGAAGCACTCCAAGCTAGTGTGCAGTGTACCCCATCTTGTCAACTTTTTTCGTAATCGAACACTGAATCAGTGTGAGAAGGATGGTACTGACATTTTGTACGACTGGGAGGTCGAGGGCAGGTTATATTACGGTTTCATACAGCTGGGCTTTGATTCACGTCACCTGGTTACCGTAGTTCCGGGGGGGGGGGGGGGG
>JAADXL010001074.1:0-11866 GCA_023337755.1 Pythium aristosporum
CCCCCCCCCCCCCCTTCAGTGTGTGTTGTGGGTTGTTGAGCACCATGGTCAAGGTCTTTGTGGTTGTCGCCGGCTCGCTCGAGATTTTCATGGTCGATATCGCACCTGGCGATAGTCTGGAAGCATTGAAGAAGAAGATCCGCGTTGCTGTGGGGTTTCCTGAAGGAAGCCACCTTCAGGTCCACGGTGCACCCGACAATGACGGCAGCTGGGTCTATTGGTTGCGTGACTACCTCGTGCCCCTCATGCGCGGCGATCCAGCGATCGTGAACCGCTTCACGAACCGGCAAACCAGACTGCGGATGAGACACAAGTGCATGGCGAGCCGAGTGAACGACTTCCTCCACGGCATGGTGCAGCTTGTGGTCGTGACGAAGCAGAAGCCAGCTCCGACGCTTCCCAAGGCGTCTCCGAGCAGCGAACACGACGCACTACCAGTGGTGAACCACTGGAAGAAGGCGAACGGTGCGTTTCTGACGCGCTACTACTGGGAAAGGACAGGTGATACTGATTATTTGTGTATGCTTGCTACTATAGACTCTGCTGCGCGTACGAAAGACACAGATGTGGCCTTGTGGACCTTCCTGGCCATGCTCCTCGTCGCTGCGCTCGCTGTTCTTCCCCTGGCGTTCTTTCTTGGATGGCAGCACAACTAATCGCGTGTCTGCATGACGTGCACACGATCGACGCGGTGGTCGAGCTACCGTATTGTATGGCGCTTCGCGATGGCCGTCCGAGTGCCAGCAACTGCATTGTATCTCGTGGTGCATCCAAGCGGCAAAGCAATTAGTCAACAACTCTCTCACCCAAATGCCACATGCTTATCGACTGTTGCGTTTAGTTGTTCGTCTTCGCGTTGTCGTGACGATCCACGTTCAGCGAGCATCCAGCCACCAAGGGGACGCACGACGCAAGCCATTGCCACGGAGATGTCACCGTCGTGGTTTGGTGGGCCGAGTCCACAGTGGTCGGTCTGCTTGGCTTCGCCTTTGGTGTGGACGTCTGGGGTACTGGACGGTGCAACGGTGGCGAGTTCGGTCCCTCTTGCTCCTTGGCAAGCAGCTCGTCATAGGCATTTCTTGCTCGTTCTCGTCGTTCTCTCTTCATGTGGGCGATTGTTCCGGCCGGCAACGTGAGCACGATCGAGATCGTATCTGGCGTGACACTCGTGCCAAAGTAGTGCGACGCGGTCTTTCGATTGTCCAGCGCGCAGCCGGCGTGAGTTACTTGGCCACGATGTCGGGTTCCCCATTCTGCATTCCGACGAAACCCGGATCGCCGAATCCGCCGCTGCACGTCTGCTCAATTGAATACCCCGCCGTGAACTGGTGAGGCATTTTGGACGAGCGGAGCTTCTCTCCGCGGGATATCATTCGTAAGGAAGCTGACCACTGCCCCAGATCACTCAAGCGATAACGCTTCCATTCTAAAGAACTGTAGATTTGCTCTGCGGGACAATGTACCCGACTCTGTCATACCAGCAGCGGTTATAAAGATGCCAACACTAAAAGATAACTAAGCGAAGGACGTCTGTATGGTACTCAGAGTTGGCCTAAATGCGACGAGGGATATGGTTTCCTACGTGGTCAGTCGTTCGCCTGCGCGTCGTCCTGGCCCACGACATTCGGGCAGCACCGTGCCACTCACCACAAGCATGACGCATTCGCAGCTGTAGCCCGCTCGGTCGTCGTGGTCCCATTAGGCTGTGCGGAGACGGTCGCGGACGCCGGTGGCGGATTCATTCCGTCACGTCGCTTGGGGAGACACTCGATGATGACCATCGATTCAAGCTGCTTCTCCAATGCAAGTGACTCGTCCGGTAACGTGAGCACGACCGTGGCCGCCCCCGGTGGGACGCCATTGCCAAAGTAGTAAGCTACCGTCTTGCTCGGGTTCAGGCGAGCGGCCGGGATGAGGTACTTTGCGATGACGTCGGGCTCACCGTCCACGATCGCGTACACTTCGTCGTCTTCCTCTTGAATTCCGCTCTTGTGCGTGTGCACGATCGAGTACGCAGCGGTGAATTCACGGTGCTTCCTGTACGACTGAAGCTCCTTCCGGAACATTTCAAAGAGCGTTGCGATGGTCTCGTGCGGTTGGATGACCACAGAGACCGTGCACAGTGGCGTCACACGGGCGAACAGAGCCCGAATGCGCATGGGTACGTAGTGGTGGGACTGGCTGCTGGGTGGTGATGCGAGTTCGAGAGTGGCGTTGGCAGAGGCTGCAGTCCAACAGCACCCATTTACGTCGAATTCGTAGAAGAAAATTTGTCTCTCGCGGTGGAGACGAGCATGGTGCCATCATGTGCCACACGCGCATGGAACAGTAGGGGATCCCAGAGTCTTTTGAGTCGAAGCCATCAGATTATTGCCAACTCTGATGCTTCCACCAATCATGAAGAAGTCTCGAAGATTCCGTGATGGGTCCTCCATGATCGTCAGCAAAGAGAAAGAGAAGGAAACGGCACTGTAAGATTAGGAACATCGACGTTGAACTCAACACCGCCCACGCGATGCTCCGCGTTGTCCTCCATCATCTCTCTTCTCGCAATCAAAGAGGACGTCCGAAGCAAAGGCGGAAACACGGCGAGCACACTACACAAACACCTAGTACGCTGATCGGCCGTGCGATCATTGGAGTATTCTCTTGTTGGAGGGGATCGTTGTCTGCCATCTACTCGACGTACGTGATGCCCTTGACCTGGACCGTGTTGGTCCAGTCCTGCGTGAAGATAGTGACCATGATTTTCTCGAACGCACAGTCGGTCGAGCACATGCCCATTTGCTTGGAGCCTTTCTGGACAAGGCAGCCGTTGCCCGAGTACCGGAAGTTGGTGCCGGCGACGCTCTGGTACTGGAGTCCGAAAATGTTCTTGAAGCACACGCCAAACGACAGCGACGGGTCGTAGTACTTGGGGTCGCTGAGTACGCTCACGAGGAACGCGATCTCGTTCTTGCCCGCGGGCATGCTGGGCCAGCCGCCGAGCACGTTCGCGGTCGGCGGGGCGGCCGCCGTGCTCGGGCGCGGCGTCGTCGCGTTGGTGGTGGCTGTGGTGGCGTTGCCCGCGGTCGGGGGTGCCGCCGCCGTGCTGGGACGGGGCGTCGTCGCGTTGCCTGCAGCTGCGGGGGGCGCCGCGGATGTGCCGGGCGCCGTGCTGTTCCCAGAGGTCAGGACATTCTCTTCGAGGTAGACGCCCGGGAGAAAGACGGGATCGCCGACCGCGTTCGTGGCCGCCCCGCCGCTGCCGTTGTTGTTCGCGAGCAGCACGTTTTCCGTGGCGGGACCGGCATCCTTTTCGTCAAGGGTGGCGCCGGAGAGAAACACGGGTGCGTTGCCGTCGAAATCGTTGTTGCCGCCGCTAAAGAGAATCGGCGCGGGCGTATCGGCCGAGACGGTCACGGCCAGACAGCATGCGAGCCCCAGCGCGAGGGGCGCGAGACGGCGCATAGGAGGCATGGTAGAGAGCTGATGATCTATGTGCGGGGGAAAGAAGAAAAGGAGAGACTCGAACTCGGGAGTGAGTGGGCAGCGGAAATTGTGAAGTGTGAGCGGACCGCAGAGGCTGTGTGCCAGTTCATCATTATTGGGGCCCTCCTCGCCTTTGCAGGCCGCATGTTTCCAGTGCTCCGGTCAATGCAACCGCTCGAAACACAGGTGATCTGCAATGCCGAGGTTGCCTCCGGATCTCAGGGCGTCATGCCGCTCAGTCATCTGGTGGGGTGGGCCGCTTGATTTCCGACCTTGGAGGGTGCAACGACTTGACTCGGGAACGCCTCGCCTTTTCGGATCCCGACTGACTACGAAGAGATCTACTCGATGATTGGCTGAAATATGGAATGTACCACTTAATCCACCAATCAGAGCAGCGTATGAGACCGAAGAAGTCAGTTCCACCATCTTGAATTTTTGTATCCATTTGGACTCATCAGCTCAACAGCTCGACCAAACTGGATGTGTCGACGAGCAATCGGACGGTGGCAGGACGGAGTTCAGTTCCCGTGTCGGATATTGTAGAACCGCGTGTGGTGGCTGTCAACTCCTGGCTGCGGCAGGCGGACAGTCGCGTTTCTTTTGGAGACACGCTCCAGTGTCCGATAGCTTGACGACGTCTGGTCGGGTGCAGAACCCCAGTTCGAACCTTTATTCCACGGCACCGCCATCGCGGAAACAACGTTTAGAAGCCGGTAGTTGAACAATTGGTCTGGTGCGCTGATGGGGCGCTTCAATGCTTTTGATTCCCACTTTCGCTTTGGCCACGTTCCCCAGAGGCGAATGGGTGGCTAGCATGGAAGACACCTGTACGAGCGGCCTCCACCCATCAGCAAATAGAACTCCCTGCCTTGCCACAAGCGACACTGCTATTCGGGAAAGGGATTTCGCGTCTTCTGGGACTTCCGCAGCAGAGTCGCCGATGCTGTGGACCACACTATTTAAAAACCTAGTCTCAGTAGGTTTTTTATGTGTGTCATTGTATCGAGGTGTATCTATTTACTGACCAACCAACATTCTGGTGAACGAATTAGTACCCCCTATCTCGCGTGGACATGGGGTATTATTTCGCATCTCTCTTTCTCGGCTGGCGACGTCGCTTGCTGGGACTGTCTTTTTTGAAGCACTCCTCAACAGAAGCCCCTGGCACCCCCGCCACGCTCGCATCCTCCTCATCTCTCGCGAGCGCCGTCGAGCGTGCTCCCCCCTTCGCGCGCGCGACCACAGCAGCCTCTGCGCGGCGTGTGAGCCAACAGAACCGCGCAATTCCGGTGGAAATCCGACCCGAAACGGCTTCCCCATCACCGCTCGAGGCGTAGCCATGTCCACGAGTGTTGTCGTCGAGGCATTGCCACCGCCGCCGCCTCCGCCCACAGTGCCTGCCGAGGCTCCGCCTATTATAGTGGCGTCGTCGCCCACGGTAGCGCTGACCTCGAATGGGGTGCGCTCCCCCGTTGCGGCCGCGGAAGATTCGAATTCGAATGGCCCAGCAGCGCCGTCCAAAGAGGACGTCGAGATGGAGGCTGCCGATGCGTCCACCGAGGCTGCGACTACTGTAACCGAGAAATCTGTAGCGATCAATGAAGAGACTCCGGTCGCTGCTGCTGATGCGATTGAGAATGGCACAGTGGTCGCCGAACCGACTGAGACGACCACGGAGGTGGACTCGCCACCGGCACCCACGGAAACCCCAGAGCCCGCCACGCGTGAGCCCGTGGAGTTCGATGTGCGCTCGCCGGAGGACGATGCGCGTGCGTTTGCACAGGCTAAGCGCCGGCTCGAGATCCAGATCGCGTTTGTCGAGAACGCGCGTAAGAAGATTGAGGACGAATCCCACCCGGATTTCCTCTCGCGTATGGTGCCCATCGACGCCGACCGCGACAAGCTGCTCGCGCACGCCGATCGCCAAGAGAGTTACTGGGCCAACTGCACGTCCGTGATCTTTGCGTACGAGTGCGACGAGGCCGCGAGCGAATTCCTCTTGAACTGTGACAAGCTGAGGCAAGAAATGCTCGACGAGATCCACCATGAAATGGAGATCATTAACGACCAGCGCAAGGGTAGCTCCTCAGGTACGAACCGATTCAAATCTCTTTTATGGAACAATGTCCTCTCTAACACCGTGACTTTTGACTGCAGCACGCAAGACGACGCGCAAGACCCGCAGCGCGAGGTCAAAAGGTGGCGGCAACGGCAGCGGCAGTGCCGAAGAAAAGCTCTTCCCCAGCGTCGACGCGACGGCCCACCGCGTCGTCAAGAAGCGCGTGGGCAGCGTCTTCCAGCAGCTCGAGAACAAACTCGCGCAGTCCGAAGTGGATCACGATTTGCGGGAGCTCCACAGCTCGATGGACATGCTTGCGAAGAAGCGCCGCGTGGACGCGACCGGTACTTTCTCGTTGTACACTTGGTTTTTGTATGGATTGGAGAGACTGACCCGATCGGTGGTTATGCCACGTCAGACTCGCCATTTGTGGCCAAGTACCACCGCGCGAATTTCCTGTACCGAGACGCCGTGTACCAAGAGGGCGACGAAATCTTTGTGCGCAACCTCATGAACGGCAGTGAGTACATCGCCGTCATTTGTTCGATCACGTCGACCGAGCTGTTTGTACTGTCGGAAAAGGGGAAATACTTTCGTCTCGTGCTCATGGATCTTCGACAAGGCCGCGTGGTCGTCGGGCCGCTCTCGGCCGACCAGACGCTCGCGCTCAATGAGCGAGAGGCGCTGCGAATTTGAGGAAGTGTCGAAGATAGCACGTGGAAGGATAATGGGTACTGCCAGGGTTTAATAACGCGAATATTTTCTTCGTCTGTTGTATCCTGTTGCCGGTGTATGGAGTAATCGATTACTGCTACGACTAGGCTTCTTGCTTGGCGGCGTCCTTGGCCTCTTTCGTGCGCTTGGCGTCGAGGTACTTCGCCGCCGCTTCGCGGGCGCGGGCCTCTTTTTCTTGGGCCTCTTTGCGACGCTGCTCCGGGTCTTCCGTGTACGTCTCAGGCACGAAGAGACCGACGCGGCTCGCCGAGCGCTGCACGACGTCCTCGGGAGAGAGCTTGCGGTCGAGACCCTCGTCGAGATCCCACAAATACTGCGCACGAGGAGAGAGACGAGATGCATTAGCCACTCTCCCGAATGTTAGAAGAGATTGCTGCCAACGTACTCGCTGTTCCTGGATACCCTCCATCATTTGGAGCAAGTCCGAGGCCTCGGAGCGGAACGCACGCATCTTGTCGCGGTTCGTCTCGTGCTGGCGCTCACGATACTACCAATTGGACAGTAAGTGAGCTTTTCATGTCATGGCGAGCGGGTCCATTGCGGAGGCTGCTGGACGAATCAGGAGCCCGCACCTGCGTGAGGATCTGCTGCGACCATTGGCACTCGCGCACACTCTTCTCGGTGCTGCGCTTGCGCGTCACGCGCAGCAGCGCGCGCAGGTTCTTGAGCACTTCGGCCTTGGAGCCGATGCGCAGTCCGCGAGCCATGGTAATCAGTGGCACGTGTGGCGGTCATTGCTTCCGATGCAGAATATCAACCATTCAAATCACGTTGAATAGAATATATAACCAATCAAACGTATTCATATATTCACCAATCAATGATCGCATGATGAATATTATGCACCAATCAATAATCGTGTAGCGACCAGAAAGGCAACATGGGCGTCAGCGAGAGCCATCCGACGTGGAAGACTCTCTCGATAATCTCCATGCCCTGGACCGCGTAGTAGATGGGGTTGCTGCTGATGAGCTGCCCATCGCTCCACTTCAGTGTCCTCGCGGCAAGGTTGATTGTGATGAGCGCGCAGCTCAGCATTCGTCCACGGACGAGCAACCGCACGTCAGCGAAGCCCACGGCCAGCAGCAGGAGACCCGCAAACGAGAGGAGCAAATAGCCAAGGCACGTTCGCCACGGGAACCAAACGAGGCCGAGCACGGCCATGAGCAGAAGACAGACAGCTATTACCGGACCGGTTGTAGGGACAACAATACGTGTGTCAGTCCGTGAGTGGGGATTCAAGCGTAAAGAGATCCGGCCTTACCGGACAGTTTCGCCACATCTGCGAGCGACAGCTTAGATGCTGCTGGACGCGGTCCGCCTTCGTGGTTGTCTGGTGGATAGTTGATAAGCCATGGCTCGGACAGCACGGCGAGAAGCTCGAGCCCCTGATGGAAGTCTCCATGAAGTCGCTCGTGCAGATTGACAGTCTCCGTGACCTTGGTCTCGGGCGTGATCAAGAGGTCAGCGTTGCTTGCCTCCCGTTCGCGATCTTGAGGAAATCATTCTTCACGCGGTAGAGCCAGTCTCGGTCATTCGCCGGCGCGCAATGAAATTCCAGTGCGATGTGCTCCGGGATGCCGAAGATCAACCGAATCCTCTGCGCCAACGACTCGATACTGCCCGATGGGAGAAACTCCACCTTGAACAGTGGTAATCTACAGACCCGCGGCGTAGCTACAGAGCCGACGATAAGTCCGGGGATCATCATACTGCCGTGGTGGTCGTTGGTTGTGGTGTGGGTCGTTCTGCTCGTCGCACTGGAAAATGGAGAATGAGAAGTTGGGGAGGCATGCCTCGCCAGTCCCAACTTGATTGTGGATGACCTGGGGTGCAAGTCCATCAATCGGAAAATGAGGGAGTTTGTCAAGAGAGTAGAAACTACGATTTTGGGTCGGGCTGAACACAGAACCTCAACGGATCGACGTTATTTTCCCTCAGATACTGACAATGCGTGGTGTGGTCTCTTGCATATGAACTAGAATGATCCGCTTTGTATCCGCTATCAGCACAATCTGGGTTGAGTCTCTGACAAAAAGGATCTCTCGCACAGCCAATCCACATAAATCTTGTCTTCTGGCCTTCGAGTCTTGCAGCTCCCACCTCATTCTCCATTTCCAGCGCGGCGAGCAGTACGATCTCCACGACCATCGCTTCGACAGCATCATGGTCTTCGCGGTTATTGTCGGCTACCGCAGATTGTTCCACATTGAGATTCTCCCGTCAGACACTCTTGAGTCTTTGACGGAGAAGACTCGGCTGGAACTGAATGCCCACGGCGTCGAGCGTGGAACTCCATTGCGCACCACGCGACGACGGAGACTGGGTGCGCCGTGTAGAGCAAGACTCCATCGCACTTGCTTTCGGCGCGCAAGCAGCCATAGACCGCCACATCACGGCCACACCAAGCTCACGGCGCCAGACGACTTGTGCGTACGATTCCACCATACCCCCGAGTATGACACGGCATTACTCGTTGTCAGCTCCGAGCAGCCGCTCGACGACAGCACGCCGATTTCCTGCGCCTTTTCCGACAACGTGACACAGCTGCAGGTGGTCATCTCCGAGCCGCCACTGATCGAGATACCATCCAACGACCATGGCGTACAACCTCAAGCCACCGAGTTGCGCTCACCACGGCGACAACCGCTTAATCGCTGTGGGACGATCCTGTTCGGTACGTCTGCGTGCCCCAAAATGCGTGGCTTTGCATTTTAATCCCCCCCCGGCGCTAGGACTGGCGCTCACTCTTGCCTCAATAGGCGCCATCGCTTTTGGACTCGCGATCTCAGCACTGCTTCACCTGTTGTTGTGCTCTTGGAGATCGTGTCCCGCCGAGGAGCTCGGGTTCCTCACGATTTTTCCGATGGCGATTGCCGCATGTGGCGTTGGCATGGTGTTTGTGGTTGGGTCGCCAATTTCAGAGCACGGTACCGAATCGAACGAAGAGGAGCTCGTGTGATACGGACGGCCTTGACGATATCTCTAAACGATTTTGCGCAAGAACACGCGGCTTCTTTCCTGTGCCTGTAGGGATAACCGCCACTTAAGTCCTCGTAACTTCGGCAGTTTGCTTTTTGGACAACTCGACTCGCATCGACGACCATGAAGCTTTGCGTCTTCATGGCGGCTTACGAAGGCCTCATCTTCTCTGTCACTGTAGAGTCCGGCGAGACGGCTGAGGGGCTCATCATATCGGCATTCGTGAAGCCTCATGATCTTGGCGGCCTGCAGCACTGGCCGAAGCGACCACGGGCAGGCATGACGGCCAAGTACCTCGCGCTTGCGTTGACGTCCAGCACTATTTTGGCGAGCGTCGAGCCACGATCGGCTTGAATCACACTCACGTGGCCGACCGCGTCCCTCGCCCCAGAGAGAGAGAAAGTGCGAGCACGGGCGTATCGCCACTGCCGACATACCGAGCGACTGGTGAAGAAGAACGTCCCGACACGAATGGCCGTGTTCACACCGTTATCTCTGGCGATCGGATCGTGGCACAAACATGGATGAACAGTCTTGCATGCCATGCGGCCAAGCCGTGTGTCTCGTGAAAATCGATCATCCCAGCTATCCGCGCTGCTCTGCTTGATAACGCGTCGCCAACCAGATCATGTTGCCCGCGTGTAGTCTGCTGACGGTTGTGGATGCCGTAGCCACTGGAAGCGAAACGTATAGTCGTTGCCTTTCGCAGGTGATCATACATAGTCAGAAGGTGGATCGGCAGTAACAGCTAGAATGGGGAACGGGCTTGACGTACCGAGATGCTCGAGCGTGAGCTGCGTGGTCGTCATGACCCAGAACGCCAGCAGCGACTGCACGAGCAGAGCGTGCTTGCGCAATGCGAACGCGAGCAGCCGCAGCGTCGATAATCCCAGCAGTCGGTCGAGCACGATTCCGAGCGCCACGAGCGAGAGGAGTTCAAGGGCGACATACTCGAGCACGCGGTTGACGGTCACCATCAACTGGTCCCGTGTGAGTGTCTTCAGCGTTGTGTAGTAGACTCGGTTGGGCAGGTGGAACATGGCGGTCAGAAAGATCGCTGTACGTATCCAACAACCATGAGGCCAGCTACTCCAGTCGCATACGTCCTCAGACCGCACGTACCGTAAATGACCGCGACAATCACTTCGGTGAACTCAATGAGCATGTAGAATTCGACCATGTGGAGCAGCTTGAGCGAGAGCCGCACATACTCGACCTGTGGTGTTTGGTCGCTGAGTGCCGCCCTCAGTGGCATAATAGGGAATGTATCCGGGGCGATACGGTTCGATGCCATCCGCACTGCACCTGGCCGCAAATGACGGGGCGTTGCGATGGCAGGATTGGTGCGAAGGTGTCCATGCGACTCGAGCAGGGAACTCGCGAACGACACAGCGCTGGTTGGCTGGTCCAGATGGCACATCACAGCAGTGGCTGTGTCTACTGTGAGGATCTCGAGTCGGAGTTGCTCGAGCCGCTGGATGATCACTCGTACCTCCACGACCGCGACGACGCTCTGGAAAATGTCTGTAGCCATGATGGAGATTACCGTACCTTGGGAGATCGCTGAACGCATCGCGCACGAGAGCAAAAGCGCGTGGAACGCGTCCACGCCGAGCACTACGTACACGGGTGCGAGGTCTTCGAGACGATAGAGCCCGCGGCTCGCGATGTTCTTGAAAAACAGTTTAACAACGGGCAAGGCCATCGCAAAGGCGGTCTGCTGGTATCCGTCGAGCATACCGAAGACCCAGATCATAACTGGATACACCACCATCATCGCGAACTCGCTCGCACAGAGCCATCCGATCTGCTTCAAGTCTCGCCTCACTTCGGGGTCTTCGCGGATCGGGGTTCGCCACATCGCCCACATGGAGCTAATGAGACAGGAGGATCCGAGAAACGAAGAGGTCTGCGTCACGAATGGCGTCGGGAACCCAATGAGAAGGTGCACGATGAATATTCCCAGGGTGTAGCCCACGCCGCAGAGCACAGTCGCGACCACAAACTGTGTTTTCACCAACGGCAGCCGCGGCGACGCGTACCAAAACTGGAGCATGATAATGCCGCAGGACACGGTGCCCGTGAAAAGCAAACGCACCCAATACGTGGCCGATTGGTGGAAAACTCCGTCGGCAGGTGAGCGCAATGGGAGCAAGTCGGGCAAGATGATTAGAACCACACAGGCCAACGGCGTGAGCAGCAAAATGGTCATGGCTTGAGGCAAGCTCGTCTGCCGAGAGAACGCGAGTAGCTCACGGAGACGCGCCAACGAGTACTGACCGTGCAGTTCAATTTGGACCGTTTCCCAGCACCGGATGAGCGCGCGGACCGCCTTACAAAGTCGCACGACGTGGCGCTCCATGGACAATGGGGAGGATGGGGAGCTGCAAGGGACTTGCTGTGCGCGTGCTGCGTGGGAGGAGATGACGAGAACGACGTGCGCAGCCGGCTGCAGGCACCAGGAGCCAATTTCAGTTGGAGCAGTAGCGCCGCTCATCAACATGGGTGTATAATTAGACAGTGACGAGTGCGACAATGGATCCAGCGTTGAAGCTCCGCTCGGTACCCGCGTAGCAACGACCCGATCCATACTTTACCTCAGACTTGACAATGATC
>JAADXL010001075.1:0-11844 GCA_023337755.1 Pythium aristosporum
CTTTCCTATCTTCACATTTTGCACGTAGTAGTACGATATGCAAACGCACACGCACACGCACACGCAGACAGCCACGCGCCGCATCGCACTGACCTGCGCAACATTCTCTTCATTCAGTACTATCCATCCTAGTGATCCGTTTATTTTGACCTAAAGTACGATAACCAAGACCGTAGTGAGCGGGACTATGAGCTAGGCAACTGCGGCTTTCTGAAGAACGCTGTGAAGGCTTGTGAAAGCTACTTGTCTTTCAGAGTGGACCGTACGGCGTGGTCTCGGTGTGTGACAATCGTACGCTAACCATCGTCAAGAGCAAGTAAGTTGAAGCTGTCAGCCTTCACCTCATTGCTCATTGGCGCGCTTAGAGTGGAGGATGTCGTGAAGGCACCCGACCAGTCGGCCGAGAGGAAGGGTGCTTGCTGACCGTGACGCCTCCAGATCCTGGTGCATTCTAGTTCATGTTGAAGTTGCATATGAACTGTGTAGTAGGGCAGAGACAGATCAAAGAGCCGTAGGGCGGAGAGAGTAGGACGACATCCCACTTATGTCTAACCATCAATTCAACAAGCGAACAAATTAGTACACTGCCTTTTAAAATCCCACAAAATGATATCTCATCAGTTATCAGCTTTCGCCGAATGTGTCTTCGAAATAAATTCCCCACCACAACTCCAGTTTGGAATAAATTCCCTCCGCCGTCCCGCATTCTGTTCGGGCGGGAATCATATATTCCCGTAAACTACCTCCCCATTGGAAACTAAACCGACCAATCCAACTTGAGTGGGAGAAAAGAAACAGTTCCCCCAACGAGAAAGCCCACGGACGCCACCATGTCGAGCAAGGAAGAGCAGGACAATGACGAGATCCGCGAGCAGGACCGGTTCCTCCCGACGGCCAACATCTCGCGCATCATGAAGGTGTCGCTGCCGTCGACCGCCAAGATCGCCAAGGACGGCAAAGAGACGGTCCAAGAGTGCGTGAGCGAGTTCATTTCGTTCATCACGAGCGAGGCGAGCGACAAGTGCCAGCAGGAAAAGCGCAAGACCATCAACGGCGACGACATCATCTGGGCGATGAGCACGCTCGGGTTCGACTGCTACGTCGAGCCGCTCAAGCTGTATCTCCAAAAGTACCGCGAGTCGGTCAAGGTCGAGAAGAACGACAAGAAGGACAATGTCGGGACGTTTGGCGCGTCGTCGTAAACCCCCAACAACCAACCAGCAAAGAGCGAGCGATTCTCCCAATGCGACGAGAGAACACGATGGCGTCGGTGGCGTGGGTGAGGTGCGTTCAGTCTCTTTGCGCATGCGCATGATGTGAGAAACGATGGAAATACAACAGAAAACGAAAACAGGAAAAAACACACACACGTGAGGAAGGTCGTTCTCTCTTCTTGGGACCGTGTCACCGTACAGAACCTGGATGGCTGGTCGTCTTGGCGTCGGCATGGTGCAGTGGCTTGGCGCATGGCGAGATGGAGTGCTGCCCAGTTGTTGACGCGCTCGACTGTGTACTCATGCGCTTTCATTTCAAGCATTATGGAGAGAAACGTGGTTCGCTCGCTGCGCCAATGGAGCGCGCTCCATCCGCGCTGTTGCCCGAAAGAGTTGTCTGTCCCTTAGGATCCATCCAAGTCTCACCTGGTGCGTGGCAGTGTGGGCGAAAGTCGTCACGGGCTTGCAGGGCGCCGTGCCACGGTGTGCAGGTCTGTGCGTGTGTCGCGTGACGGTGGTCCGTTTCCGCGTGTGTTCCCATGGATTTCAGGCGTTTGTGCGACCTGTAATCGCGCGGTGTGCCTGGTATGTTCTGCAGCAGCTCATTTCATCGCGTCAAGATGCGCGAATTACACAATGGATCTCTTTAGCGCTCAAGCAATGGATGCCACTGGACACCTCCCCGCATGTACGGCGGCTCTGCGTGACAAGCTCTTAAACGCCACGACCTCGCGTGCCAGTCTCGACCGTGATTTATGCGAGACTGCGACGCCACGGGCCTGACAAGCCTCAGCGACGGCGACTCCGGATTTGCTCGCGGACACGTCAAAGCTTTGTATCTCGGTGATGGCAACACCTACGCCAATGAGACTTGGACCCCGAGCAAGCCACCCCCGACGGGCACTCGATCCGTACTCGCCACCACTGCTTTTCATCCATTTCTCTCCACGAGTCGCTCCGACCATCACAAGGTCTCGGCGGACGACTCGACCGTGCTGCGGTGAAATGTTGGCACGAACCGGATCTGGTCATGCCCCGCCAAGTTCGTTGCGTCTGTGGGTCAGCATCTCCGCCAGCGACCGTCCACGCAAGTCTGCAGGTCGCCAGCGTTTGCGGCCACATCCTTGTCGCGTCCCAGGAGCGACCCGTGAGAAGGCCTTGGCGACGAGAAACTCGTTTCGTGTGGTCTTCCCGAGACCGCTAGTCTTGCGTTGGGTGTTCTCTCCTTCTTCTTGGACTCCATATCGTCGTCTTCGAGGCTCGAGTGAGCTAATCCTCAGAGAATTGTTTCGCCGCTAGAGACGCCTCTCCGGTCTCTTCTTCACGGTCCACTACAGTCGCCCGCCTTCAAACACCAGCCGCATTTGCTCTTCGGCGTTGATTTCCTGCGCTTAACTCTCCGGCCGTCCGCAACCGCGGTCGTGTTGTCTTGGTCTTGCTGGCCACGCACGATAGCGAGCGGTCTCGTGCCCATTGCCGTCTTGCTAGTTGGCAATGTCGACCAGTGAGACGCTTGGCTTCGACGACATCATGGCGGTCGCTGCTGTTGCGACGGGCTCCTTTGGAGCGAGATGAACCTTTCCCTGGCGTTGGCAGTACGTTTTGCTGCAATGGGGAGCACGATGGCTACTTTAAAACAAAATGCAACTACTACTGTGGTGTATATTATATGCAAAGTCTTTGATTGAAGTCCATGTAACGAGCGAACTCACTCGAGCCGTGTCCGCATACGTTTCCTCGCCGATGATGGCTCGCCCGATCCAGACTCGGAAGTCTTGAACAGCGATGATCTTACTTCTGGCGACGACACACCATGAGCAAAAGTCCGGAGACTGGAGTTGGACTTGGTTGATGACGGCGAACCCGAGAAATCAACTTGCGCGTCGTTCACCAGGTTTTCCTTCTCCTTCAAAGACAGTTCCAGCCTTCCGATCCGGACTTCGAGCTTGAGCTTCTCCTCGGTCAAACGACGCACCTCACTCTGAAGCCGATTGTTCTCCTCCTTCACTTTGATGTGGTGCTGGATTCGTTGTCGCTTGTTATCGTGCCCAACGAGCTTGTCGTTTTCCTTGGAGATCTGGTCCAGCTTCTGCGTCAGGACAGCGACCTCTCGTCGATACTTTTCTTTTTCTTTCGACAGCTGGATCTTCAACGCCTCCAGATCTCCGACGCGAACCTTGAGCTGCTCATACTCGCGTCTGATTTTCTCGACCTCTTTCTTCTTCTGCGCAACCGAGACCTTCTCCTCCGTCAGTTTTTTCGACGCGTCGGCAATCTGTACTTCCATCTCTCCGACCACTGACGTCCGTCCTTGAAGCTCTTTGTCCTTCGCCTCCCAGTTTGCTTGCTTCTTCTTGAGGTCCTCCTTGGCGGAATTGAACTCGTCCAAAAGCTCATCATGCTTCGCTTCAAGCTTGGTGAACTCGTCCTTCGAAGCCGCGAGCTCCAGTCGGGTCTGCTGCAGCGCGGCCTCCGTCGTGGACTGTTGGTCTTGTGACTCCAGAAGCTTCTGCTCCAATGTCTGGACAGTTGCTGCCTTCTCTTCCAGGTCTCGTGAGAGCTGTAAGTTCGTTTCGACCAGCGTGTCGTTCCTCTTCCGTTGACGAGACACCTTCTCGACAGAGTGGTCCAGTTCTTGGCGAAGCACACTCATCTCGCTCTCGATAGCGCTAATGGTCTCATCGGCTTCATTTTTCTGGAGCGCCACAGCCTGCCGCTGCTCGTCGACAAGTTGCTGAAGCTCTTTGATGGAGATAGTGAGTGCAGCTTCAGTCTTCTCCCACACAGCAATCTGAGATGCGCGTTCTTCTTCAGCATTGACACTCTTCCGCTGTAAGTCGCTGAGCTCAGACCGTGATGCTTCCAGGGCTTGTTTGCAGTCATCCAGTTCAGACAACTTTGCGGCCAGTGCTTCCTCACTCGCATGCTTTGCGCGCTCTGCTGCGCGCAGTGCATCTTGAAAGCCTGCCATCGTCTTCTCCCAAGAGCGTCTGCTTGCCTCGTGCGCGCTCCCTTCTTCCTGTCTCGCACGCTCCCCTGCAGCAATTCTCTCCTCAAGCTCGAGTTTCTTCGACGCTAGGTCCTTGATATCCTTCGACAGTGCCTCCACGGTATTGCTGTTTCGCTGCATATCAATCTTCTGAGATGCAATGACTTGGTTGGCGGAGTCCAACTCGCGCGTTAAAGCCTCGAGCTGCTCGCGAAGACGTCCTTGAGCGGCGGCATGTTGCTCTACCTCGACTCGATACGCGTCCTCCGTTGTCAAGAGCTTCCTGGTGGTGGCTGACAACTCCTCCTCGACTCGCCGCAGCTCATCAACTCCACGCTGCTTGTCGGCTTCCAGGTTCTCGACTGTCTCCTCCATGCCGCTGATGACACTATCTTTCTCATCAAGCTCATCGTCACGCTGCGCGACCAATTGCTTCAGATTTGCGGTGGCGATGTCCGCGTCCTCCTTTTGCTGCTTCCAGTCTTGGATTTCCTTCGTTCTGGCGAAGACGTCACCTTCCAATCTCTCGATGGAGGCTGACAGTGTCGAACTGCGGGTCATCAGATCGTTCACCTGCTGCGTGAGTTCGCCGTTCCGTCGCAAATACTCGGCGCTCATCTCTTCCGCCCGACGTTTTTGTGTGACAGTCTCCTCGTGGAGCTTTGTCAGCGTCGAATGGGATGACGTGAGAATGTCATGGGCGCGGTTGAGATCCTTCAAGTCAGCCTCCAGAAGTTGGATACGTCCACTCAATCGGACTCTTTCTTCTTCCGCTGCCTCGTGCATCGTTTCTATCTGGTGATTAGCGCGTGCGAGGTGCTCGTTCTTCTCCGAGACGATCTGTTCACGATCGCGTAAGTCTGCTTTCACCTGCTCGACTTCACTCAAAGCGGCAGTCGCTCGTTCTCGCTCAGAAGCAAGATCGCATTCAACACGCGTGATCGTCGACAGCTGAGTCGCAACTGTGTTCTGGAAACGCTCGATCTCGTCCGCCTTGGCTTCCACTTCCGCGCTTCTAGCGGCCAACGTCTTCTCGAGCTTGTCAATGCTCGCTGCTGCTTCGGAGGCGAGACGCTCAACTTCGGTTCTGTGTGAGTCTTTGAGACTCGACAGACTCGCCTTGTGAGCAACGAGAGCCTCATCGAGTATTCGGTGTGCGTGCTCGAGATCTGTGCGGAGCTTTTCACCTTCACTCGTCACGCGACCAATTTGCCCTTGGAGGTCATCAATCTCCATGAACCGAGCGGATAGCGCCTCCTCGCGTTGACGAATCAGCTCCGATTTTGCCGTGATGTCGTCCGTGAGAATCTGAACTTGTCGTACAGCTGCACATCGCTCATCAGTTACTGTAGTGAGCTTGTTCTCCAGTATTTCGGAGCGTGATGCCAATTCGTCTCGTTCAGCCTCAGTGCTTCGAAGTGCACTTCGAAGCTCTGTGACGACGGAGTGAGCTTGGCTCAGTTCGCTCTCCAATGCCGAGATCCTTGAGTCCAGTTGAGCTATTGTAGCATCACGCGCCGCGATAGTTTCACCCTTCGCCTGGCCTGACTGAGTTAGCGCAGCAGCCAACTGCTTCAACTCGTCGATCTCCTGAGCTGACTTGGACGCCTCCTCTTGGAACACACCGATCTTCTCCTCCAGCTTTGTTGCCTCCAGCTTCAAGTCCTGGATGATGGCTGTGAGTTTCTGATTGCCTTCTTTTGCTTCCACGAGGGATTCACTCGCCACTACCAAGTTGGTCTCGGCCACGCGACGCTCTTTGTGCTCCTTCTCCAATGACCGCTTCGCTTCTTCGAGGTCTGCTGTCAGCTTCGACTTGGTCAGCTCAAGGTGGGACAGTTCAGCTTGAGTGCTAGCCAGTTTCGTGCTCATCTCGTCGCGCATTTGCGCAAGGTTGGAAACTGTGCTGGATAGAGCCACTTGTTGCTCTTGGTAGCGCGCTTCTTGATCGGCTTTGTATGTGTCGTAAACAGCGGAGAGGGTCTGCATTTCTTGAGCACGCGCTTCTGCTGAAGATAAAGCCGTCTGTAACTCCCTATTAGTCACATCGAACTGCTTCTCGCACTCTCGAAGCTGATCCTTCAGCTTCTCACGCTCCGTCGCCACGTTGTGCAAATCGCTCTGAAGGTGATCTCGTGTGCGTACCAGCTCGAGGTTTTCCGTCATCTTTTCGGCCAACTGATTTTCTAGGTCGTGCATGCCTTCACTGTGTTCCTGCCGGAGTCGCATCTCGAGCTCAACACGCTGCTGCCTCTCGTCGATAATAGACTCCTGAGACACCCTTGCTGCACCTTCGAGCTGCTGAATGCGTTCTTGCAGTTGGGCAATGACAACTTGAGACTGCTGCTGATCGATCTTCCATGCTGCCTCCTTTTGCTTGGCATGCAGCAACTCGAGCGAGGCTTCTTCTGCCTTGGCCTCGGCTGCAGCGTTCATTGCTAGAACAGAATTTAGTCTCGACTCAAACTCGAATGAGCACTGTGCCATTTCGCTCTCGAGGCGTGCAAATTTTTCTTCTTCGTCATCCTGAACAGCTGGCTTGCCGTTGAGTTTTTTTGAGAGCTCGTGCTTTTCCCGAATCACGTGAGCAAGTTGCTTCGAGAGGGTGAAGAACATGAGATTCAGCTTCTGGACCTCGCCCCCACTGTCGTCCGAGTTGGACGAGCCTGTAACGCGCACACGTTCTTGCAGCTCGACGTAGGCTTCCTCCAACTCTTCGTACTTCATCCGCCACTCAATGGCATCTGCTGACGATTCATACTCACCGACGTCGTCAGTTGCGACGCCACTCCGCAAGCGGAGTCGGAGTTTCAGATTCGAGACATTCCTCTTGAGCTCTGCGCACAACGCGTGCATGTCGCTCGACCGAACAGAAAGCTGTCCGTTCGATCTCTCCAAGCGCTCGTTCTTCTCAAGTGTGAAAGCGAGAGACGCCTCAAGTTCCTCCAGCCGGTCGCTGACTTCAGAGTCGAGATCGTGCGTTCCTGGAGCTCGTGGATTGCTCGACAAGCGTGCTTCCCCAACCAAATCGCTGCGACCACGGTGAGCCTCTTGAAGTTGGCGACGCAGACGGATAATCTCTTCTTGCAAAACAAGAACGCTGCCGCTCGTGTCTTCATTGATGACGGCATTGTTGCGAATCAGCTTCGCGCGTTGTGCAAACTTGAGCGTTGAGAGCGTCTCGTGCGAAGAGTCTTCCGCCGGCGACACAGTTGCGATCATGAACGTCTTGGAGTTTCCGCCGAGCGAGTCCTTGAGCAGGAATGTCAGCTTTGAGTCACGATAGTGGACGTGGCGATTCTTCCCGGCCGACTGCTCCACCAAACCCATGATCACGTTGCCGAGCGCGGACAGCGACTTGTTGATGCTCCCGGCTTCTTTCAGCCGGTCACCGACGGCTTCCGTGTTCCTCTGGCGCTCGGAACCGGCAAGATCGACAAGGTTGAAACGAGAAAGGCGCGTGCGCGTGATCCCCTCAGCGGTCGTCTCCTTGGACTGGATCTGGAGCACAAACACGCTGTGCGATCGACTGCTTTCACGGTTCATGGCTGTCTGGCCCACGCGGCGGTTGCGCGCACCGACCGCCATTAATTCGGCGGCCTGCTTGGCGTTGGTCACGACACTCTCAATGAGTCCTTCCACGGACACACCCTTGCGTCCATTCTCGCGCAGCGTCAGCCCAGCAGCGTCGCGCGTGCTGCCGAGGTCGAGCAAGTCGTATACGCGCTCGTTGTAGATCTCCATGAAGGAACACGCAAACGTGTGCTCGACGCGCGCCGCATCCGTGGACACGCGCATCGGACCGCCGACATGCGCATCTTGAAACAGGAAATCAAACACGCGCGGCACGAGCCCGCGCAGCCCGCGCTCTTTGTCCGTGAGAACGCGCGCGTCGGCGTCGATCACGTCGTCGGGGCCCTGCATCGTGAACGTCTTGCCCGAGCCCGTCTGGCCGTACGCAAAGATCGTGCCGTTGTATCCTTCCAGACACGCTCTCGTAATGGGCACACCAACAAGCTCGAACACTTCGTTCTGGCTCGACAGCTCGTGGAAGACGCGATCAAACGTAAACGTCTTGGGCGTGGCGTGCGCGCCCATGCCCTTGAGCTGGAGCAGCACGGTCTGCTGCAGTGGATCCGAGCTGGGCACGGTCACGCACTTTTTCGTAAACGCCGTCGCGCCGCCCTCGCGCTCGTTCGGCGGCCGCACGCGGCAAAACACCTGGACGTTGCCGTCGTCCGCCATGTCTCTCTTCTTCGTCCCCTTAATGCAGAGAGAGAGGGAGGGAGAGAGGGAGGGAGTAATATTCGCCGCTTCTTGGGCGTCCTGTGCTTGGCGTTGGGAAATGCCGCGCGCGCTTTTTCTCTGACCGTTTTGAATTCGAAGAGGATGATATTTACAAATGTAGACTTTCAATGATTTATCTTTACAGATGTATACCAACATGTGTCCAATAATCGATTTCTGAGGGTCTATCTTCGTGGAAATAACGGATATAGACGCGTGGTGACAAATGGAGTGACTGACCGAACACGTCATGATGAGGGGACGAGAAAAGAAACACCATGTTTATGTGGATCCAGCGAGCGGGCCGGCGTCTCGGTCGCTGGGGGAGACTGCAAGGATAACTGCCTGAATCTAGCGAGCGTTCTCTCGGCTAAGCAACAAAGACTCGGTAGAATTGAAAAGCTGGGCCGCTTTAGTGGTCCTCGTTTTCGCAGTGCTCCTTGTACGCGGCCTCGTCGAGCAGCTCGTCCAGCTCCGCCGCATTGTCGACGTTGATCTTGATGAACCAGCCACCGGTCATCGCCTCCTCGTTCACGAGGTTCGGGCTCTCGCTCAGGTTCTGTGGCGTCATCAAAGCATCCTGTTAGAATCAATGGCATTAATAAAGAATCCTCCATCACCACCCACGCACCTCGTTCACGGCGACGACCGTACCCGAGACCGGAGCGTACACATCACTGGCGGCCTTGACCGACTCCACGGCACCAAAGGCATCGCTAATCAATCAAACACCCAATCGTTCATCAGTCTCACCGGCCTGACCACCCAGCCGGCCCATCGAGTTCGTGACGCACCCCTTGGCAAACGAGTCGCCGACCGACGGCAAGTCCACGAACACGACATCGCCGAGCGAGTTCTGCGCAAAGTCCGTGATGCCGATCGTGCCCTCCGAGCCGTTGACCGTGATGTACTCGTGCTGCGGCGTGTACTTGGTCGAGAAGAACGCGATCGCCGGCTGCTGCTGCGCGCGCGAGACCGAGCGCCACGCGAACGCGCTGGGCGCGCGCGTACGGAGCGACTTGGAGAGCGCGGAAGCGACACGGACTGCCATCACCATTGTGGTCGTGGAAAGGATCTGTTGTGGCGGTTCTTGCCCAACGGCACCACGGACAATTGAGCAGCTCCGAATGAGGTTTTTTATACCATCGCGTCATAAAACCTCGTTTACCCTTGAAGCACATGGGACACAAGACTCAAGTAATCCCCAATAGGTCCGTGCCAAAACAAGGTGGGAACACAGCAACATCAACCGGTGGCCACCAACCAGCAGGGCGAGGATGTGGGGCATGCTTCGCGGCGCCGCGCCGCGCAGCCCGCTGCTCCAGCGCTACGCTGGCCTTCGCTCTTCGCTGCTGCGTCTGTCGTTGTCTGGATCCGCGTGGTCTGCGTCTCTGGACACGAGGTCGTTCACAAGCGGCGCAGCCGAGTCCAAGTTGGTCAAGCGCAAGGTCGCGATCGTCGCGGGCTACTTGGGCACCGGCTACCACGGCGTGCAGCTCAACAAGGACGTACCGACAATCGAGAATGAGCTGCGTAAGGCGATCTTGTCGGTCGGTGCCATGCGCGAGTCCAATTTTGTCGACTTGGGCAAGATCGACTGGTCGCGCAGCAGTCGCACGGACAAGGGCGTCCACGCCGGTTGCATTGTGGTACGTGCTGCTGCCCCTCTCTCTCGCATCCTCTCGTGGGCAGTGCTCCAGTTGGCGAGTACTAACAGGTTGTGGCGGTAGTTTTCGGGGAAGTTGCTGATCGACGAGGAACAGACCGTGGACCCGGACTCGGGCCGCATCCGCGGGCTGGCCGAGGCCATAAACGCCGCGTTGCCGCCAACGATCCGCATTTTCTCGTGCACGAAAGTGAATAAGCGCTTCTCAGCGCGCATGAACTGCGTGCTGCGCGAGTACGAGTACTTTATGCCGCTGTCGTTTCTCAGGAAGAGTGTTCTCTCCGCGACTGAAGGCGACGATACAGCAGACGACTCGTGGGACGAAGACCTCGCGGTCGAGACGTTTTGCCAGGCGTTGCGTCGCTACGAAGGCATCCACGACTTCCACAACTTCACCAAGTCGCGGTCGTTTTTCTACCGGCAACACGCGCGCGTGAAAGGGAAGAACGCTGCTCGTCGCCGGGACAATGGCGTTGAGGATGAGAATGAGGACGTCGAGGACCATATCGAAGACGAAGAGACGGACGAGCCTGACGCCGTCAACCGAGAGTTCCCGGGTCTCGCTCCCGAGTACGCCGAGCAGTTTGCAGACGCCGAGGCAACGACCCGCAAGCCGCTGCCGCGCCATCGCCGCGCGATCTACTCATGCTCGGGCTCGCTAATCCATGATTTCTTTGGCGAAAAGTACCTGCGCGTCCACATTGTCGGCCAGGCGTTCTTGCTGCACCAGATCCGGTGCATGGTCGGCGGCGCACTCGCGGTCGCTACCAAGGGCATGACGCAAAGCCAATTCGAAGCGGCGATCGGTACGTCTCGTCCCGACGCTCTCTCAATGACGACGAAAGACTGATACGACTCGTGCTGTTTCTAAATGCACACAGACACGAACCGCGTTGTGCGTGTGCCGATCGCACCGGCCGAGGGACTTGTGCTCTTGAGCAGCTCGTTTGGTGGCAAGCTCCACGCTGTGTCACTGTACGCGGACCACAATACGCCGCTCGCGACCGAGGAGCAGGATATCTCGCACCGCGTGTTGCTCGGTGCCATAGAAGACCGCGCCATGCAGACGTTCCGAGAAGACGTGATCTATCAAGAAGTGATCCGTGCCTGGGGAGACGTCAGCGAGGGCGAGCAGTGGCAGGCCTACTTGGCGAAATCGTTTGCCGCGAACGAGTCGATTGATGAAGCCGAGCTCACCCGACTGCTAGAGGAAGCCGACCAGCGGCAGCAGGCAAGGACACAACGCCACCTCAAGTATGTTGAGACCAACCGCGCGACTGAGATTGACGAGACCCGCGTACGCGATGTGCTGCCGCGCCAGTTTACGACGAAGCTCTGTGTGCGCTACTCCATCGCTCCAGGCATTTACACGACCGATCTGCGACGCGGCATTGCCTGGGTGCGTTTGGCTGTTTCTCCCTTTCGTTTTAGTTTGGCGTCTCTCGGACTGACTGACTGTGAATCATTTTGGCCATGTACAGTGCTTGCGCATGGGCAAGATCCCATCGACTGTTGATGAGGACCAGCTCTTCGAGTATGTGGACAACTACGGAGTCGAGAAGCTCGCCGAAGAAGGGCGGAATCTTCGTCTTGGGAAAAAAGTCGGCAAAAGCAAACGACACTGACAATGAAGACTTGGAACTACAATACACTAAGACCTGATATGCTCTGCAACTACACCGTTTTCA
>JAADXL010001076.1:0-11829 GCA_023337755.1 Pythium aristosporum
ACCTCTACCCTGCAATCCATACGGAAACCATCTGCTCGCCCTGCTTCTACGCTATCTGGTTCTCACCCACTACGACTAGGACTGGCTACTTCCTGACTGAGAATCACTCAGGCGCTTCTAAGCGTCATTCAGGCGCTCTGAGGTGCGTCGACACGCACTCAGGCGCTCTGACCAACGTTCAGGCGCTCTGACCAACGTCCAGGCGCTTTGAGGCGCAATCACACACGCTCAGCTGCCTTCCGATGATGGGAGCTACACTCAGCCGGTCCGAGAGGCTACGACCATCATTCAGGAGCGGGTCTCCTTCTTTCAGGTGAAAAACCTTGCGGTTCATCTCCTTTCAGAAGGAAAAACCTCGAGCCACCACACCACAGCGCCCCGTTCGACTGGGCGGGTCGACACAATCGATTCGCCCGTTGAAGCACTCAAGTGGTTGGCGAGCGAGTAGTCTGCTGCGCGCGTATAGAGGTACGTTGATGCGTGGCGTCTCCATGGTCCGATGCAAGTCGTTTGACGTGCGCGTTGTCCCTCACAGCATGTCGGCGAACGATGGCGCCGACGCGAATCACCCATGATCCAAGAGCCCGGCCGCATGGCCGAAGATCTCCGTCACCTTCTCAACCAAGCTCGCGATGCGCTTCTGCGCCCTCCGTCAACCTTCGACACGCTGCGCCATGGCCTGCCAGTGCAGCGCCTGCTGAACGTCATCCGGAAGGCCCTCAAGAAAGGCGATCCAGAGCCGTCTTCATGTCATCGAGGCGCGCCGTCAGGCGCTTGATCTCCGCCGCCGCCGTCAGCGAGGAAAGTGCATCCGATGCACCGGCAACCGGTCGAGTACGAGGAGCGCCGGGCGCATCCGCGCCTCCGACTGAGGCCTGAGCACGCGCCGCAGCTGGGTCGAGACGTTCGAGCTCGAGCATTCTGGAACACGCGGCTGGAGCGAGAGACTCGGGAGCTTCGCGATCGCTGGCGAGTTACACCGAGCACGGAGCTGCAGATGATATTCGTGCGCATGTAGCGTTCGGCACAGTGACTGAGGTGGGGCAGCAGCTCCGATCGCAGCGCGCGACTATCGCCACCACCGTGACCGCGATGAAGATCCACGACCAGATCGTCACCTACTATGAGTCGGATCTTGGTCCACTCCTCCTCGGCTTCGGCCGCCGCTCCATCGCGATTGACGCGATCCTTCGCGTCGTGATGGACGGGTTGCAAGGCGTGGAGAGTCCGCCTCCACCGCTCCTATTGGCATCACTTGCCGACATCGACGGCTGCGAGAAGAAGTACGCGTCCGTTCGGGAAGCGCTTGACCAGCTTCACGCCGACCTCCAAGCTCGCGACGATGGGTCACCTGACGAGTCGCTTCCGGGTGCCGAGCAGCTGGAGCACTTGACGCATCTTTCGGACATCCACCGAGCGGACCTTCGCAAGCGACTGACGGCCGAGATCGAGGCGAACCTTCCCGAAACCTACATGGGGCTCCTGGAGGTGGACAGCAAGGCTGGCAAAGCTGCTCATGCGCCGAGCGCAGCGAATCGATCACGTCGTGACGGCGCGCCTGCTCCTTCGGAAGTGTTGACCATTGACTCAGACGAAGACTCGACGTATTCGCCTGACACCAGCTCGCCTCGCACCCCGCGTCGCCGTCGCTCGTCGGTCAATCGCCCCAACTCAAGCGTCCCGTTGGCAGGTGAAGACGCCTACCTCAGTGATGAAGATGACCTCGGGCGTCACGCGCTATCGGACGCCGCGCAGAAGCTGATTGTGACGATGACGCCGACAGCGTGTGGACGCGCCCGACCAAGTGGTCAGACAGCGTTCAACGAGGTGCGTCTAAGCGCCGGGACCGCATTCGACCGCTGGGATAAGGCGCGACCGAAGGGAAGCGCCGTATGGCCAAAGGGTCCTCCACAGCCTGTCGATTCGCCTCCTTCTGTAGCCGATCTCGCGTACATGCCGTGGCGTCTCAAGCTTTTCGACGACGAACGAGTGACACCCAATGTGCAGTCGCACAACACTCTCCTTGCTCAATCTCGGGGTGGCCGCTTCCTGACCGCTGCTGATGCGGCCGAATACTATGCGACGCGCCCCTGGCAGTACCTCCGTGAGACGCATCCGGAGCCGATCTCCTTCGATCCTCGCGACCCACGGTTTCGTGCGCTCTACGTGAACATCCTGAACTTGTGGGTGCATCACCCGCAGGCACTATGGGAGCGAACTCACCACCTCATGGTTGACCCGAAGGACAACTCGAACCCGAGGGACTACCAGATCTTCTTCGCAAAGCGTCGCGACCGGAACACCAAGTTCTCCTCCTTGTGGAACGGCGTCCTCACGCTGCTGTGGTAGGCGATGTCTCTGCCGGACGTCGACGCCGACCTCTTCCTTGATCCGTTCATTCCGTGGGCGCCTGTGTTTGGAGTCATCCTAGTGTTTGCAGAGGAAGGCCAGACAGCGGCTCAAGCGGTTGCCAACGCTGATGACGTCGCTGCCGAACGAGCTTTCTTCCTGATCGACAAGGCTGAACACCCGATCCACAAGTGCGGACGGGCCGATCACATTCAAGGCAAGTTTCTGCAAGTCGCAGAAGCAGCAGATGAAACGGCATCTGTCGACGGCGCCGAGCTCACCGCGACGGCGTCCGTGCCCACGACGAGAGTTCCATCTCCCGTTCCAGTAACCTCGACTTCGTCAGCGACTCCAGTCACTGGCGCAACTGCGACCACGCCCGAACCGACTGACGCGGATGCCAACGCGGCTGAAACGGTCCCCATCGCCAAGCGCAAGCGCATCGACGACCCTGGTGAAGAAAAGAGCGAGGAAATGCCAGTGCCTAAGCGTCGCGAGACCGGACCAGACGGCGCTGCTCCTCCCGCTATTGCTTTGCCATCCGCCGGTGGCGCCCCGCAGCCCGAAGCGTCTACGTCGAGTGCTGACGTTATCGAGTCGCCGGCTCCACTAGAGTCTGAAGCTGGTGGTGACGCAAAGTCGCAAGCCTCACCAGTAGCTGAACCCGTCGCGGGTCCTGACGAAACTCGTGAACAGCCCGCTGATCCTCAGTCGCAGACTGGAGACCCGGCAGAGATTTGATCTCACCACCACCTGCACCTTGCGCGCTTGACGCCACCGTACGTTGACTGCAGTTCTTCCCAACTGGATATGGTTGCCTTGCACTTCACTATAAAAACAAATAAAAACCGCTCGCTGATGTCTCCACCAACGAGCGATCATTCTCAATTGCAGTTTCAAACACCCGCCACCGACTCGAGCCTAGCACATACAGTCGTATCGACGGCATTCCGTCCGACTGCAGCGCCATGATGCCTCCGTCAGGTGCAGGCGCATCCCCTGCTACTGAGAACCGCCACCCTTCGACTCGCACCTCCTGCGAGTCGTGACGCTGCCGCAGACAGTCGACTCAGGCAATGACCAAGTCGACCCGGGCAGTCGTCTCCTGCCGCTCATTCCATAAGCTACTTTGGCGCCTGAGCGACCTTGTACTCTTCCAGAACGAGGGCTTCCGCTTTCCTCCGTGTATCTCACTACCACGAGACACTCTCACACGCGCAGCAGCCTCTTCCCGCTCTCCTTCAGAAGCGCTGACACATCCAACACCTCCCTCGCAGCCTCCACCTCCTGCAGATCATGACGCTGCCACAGGCAGCCGACCCAGTCAACGACCGAGCCGGTCCGGGCAGTCGCCTACATCTTGCAGGTTGGCTACGCTTCCTCCTTCTGCATCGCTGCGAACCGTCCTCGAGCCCGCTGCAGACGCTCCTCATACTCCTCCAGGAGAGCCGGCGCGTGCATATCTTCCTCAGCGACCCAATCTGGCTCGTCGAAGCCAAGCCACTTCACCAAGTAGTCCCGTAGCTTACGCCCCTGCGGGGCGACTCGATCCTCACGATGGTCCAAAATCTCCGTGATCTCGTACTCTCCGTCTTCGTTCCTCGGATCAAACGAGTCTTCTGGCAGAAGCCCCTCGTCGAAGTCCAGACGCTCGTTGGGCCCCACCTGCAACTCAACCGCCGGGCGCGCCTCAAAATCGCGCCACAACTTCAGACGACTCACGTGAACTACTGGGTGCATCCGGTAGTCAGTCGCATCCATCTGTAGTCGGACTAGGTGAGGCTCGAGCCGCTCGAGCACCCGAAACGGGCCGTGCCACAGGTGAGCAAGCTTGCGAGCATACCCAGGCTTCACTTGGTTCACATAGAGCCACACACGTGCCCCTGGCACGATGTCCTCATCACCGCCCCGCGCGTTCTCGACCGCTGCGACCTGTCGCTGCCGCCTAGCTTCATCCAGGAGGCGATTCACATCTTCCCTCACCTGCCGGTACTGCACTTGCACTTGAGCTCTCCACGTGCGCGCCTTAACATGCCCTCTCTCGCCCGCCTCCGTCGGCAGGTTCGTCTCGATCGTTGAGTACGGGTCCCAACCGTGCAGCAAGTAGAACGGCGTTTCTTGACGGACGCGGTCATAGGCCGTGTTCAGCGCGAATACCAATCGCTCTGCATAGTCGTCCCAGTCCCGCTGCTTTGGGTCAGACACGTACAGTCGAACGGCTCGCATAATCGTCTGAACCATACGCTCGGTCATCCCATTCGCCTGGGGGCGGTAAGCGAGCGTCGCGCGGCTGCGCTGGCCCACCAGTCGATTAAAAGCCTTAAACACCTCAGACATGAACGCGGGCTCCCGGTCGTGACGTATAACGCGGCTGGCGCCAAAGCGTCTGTACACGCAGCGCTCGTTGGCCTCGGCCACGACTTCTGCTTTCCGAGACGGGTTGGCTGAGACGATCACATATCCCGTGTGCTGATCGATCCACACCAGCAGCTCCGTGTTTCCACGTAGCGACTTGGGGAGTGACGGCACGTGGTCCATTCCCAGCACCTCGAACGGACGTGTGGCTGCGATGTTGCCTGGAGAACCGACATCTAGGCGCGGAGCACCTTTACCCGACTGACAATCCGGACAAGCCGCGATGTAGTCTCTCACGCTCTGGTACTGCCCGTTCCAGTAGGTGTGGCTCCTCACGCGCTCGAACGTTCTTGCAATCCCCTGGTGGCCGCCATTGAGGCTACGATGGTAGTGGTGTAGCAGCTCGGACTGCAGAGTCGTAGGTATCACCAATCTCAAGTGCAATTCCTTACGCGCACTCGAGGACAATTTGTCACGCATCTCGCTCACGCCTTCGCGCTCCTCGGCCAAGCCGCCTCGCGACTTGCGCACGCCCACGTAGTCGAGAAGTCCATCCACTTCTTCGAAGACAGAGGCACGCTTCGCGCACGACGCGATCTGCTGGTCATCCAATGCATCTAACTGACCCCGGAGGTACAGCCTCAGGTGAACAGCCCATGTCTCCTCCTGTTGAGCTCGCTCGACTCTCTCGGCGCGTATCGCTTGAAGTGCTTCGGGACTCGGGTCTCGTTCGACTGGCACGTCGGGCGCCGATGGACGGACTCCAGCGTAATCGTCTGTTGGTTGAGAAGCGTCGCCACTGGCTCTTGTCGCATCTCCCCTTCCCGCATCTGGCACTTCACCCGGTAGTCGAGTGTCTGATGTCCCGTCTCTGCACGCGTAATCAGTTGATGACGTGACACGCTGACCGTAATCACGTGATGACGCAACTGGTGTACCGTCTCTGGACGCGCCGTCAGCTGCCGGTTGGGGCGTCGAGTCGTCTTCCTCACGCTCCGTCACCGCTGTCGGCCGCGCCACGCGCGCCGACGGCCGCTGCCGCGGACTCGCAGGAGAATGCGGCGAGCGCGCGTGATCGTGCATACTGGTGTCGGCGTCGGGCTCCACGAACCGGCAGAGGCTGCTGCCCGCTTGAAGCGCTCTCCACCGACTCATCAGTTGCCCCGGCATGCGCGCCTGGTGACCCGCTAGCGGCGTCTCCCGTACGCCCCTCGCTGGCTACTCCTTCGCCACCGATCT
Source organism: Pythium aristosporum (assembly GCA_023337755.1). Classification (NCBI taxonomy): domain Eukaryota; phylum Oomycota; class Peronosporomycetes; order Pythiales; family Pythiaceae; genus Pythium; species Pythium aristosporum. The sequence continues at coordinate 5,944 of JAADXL010001076.1, forward strand.
CCTCGGCACGCATCTCAGCGCGACGCCGCGCCGCACGTGTCGTCACGAAGACCGTTGCACGCTGGTCCTCACGGATACTGGCGAAGACTTCAGGAAGGCGATTCAGGCGGACGAGATCTCGATGCTCCTCGTTCGACAGCAACTTGCCAGCACTGCGCTGCAGGGCGTGTCCGGTCATCAAGTCAGCGGCCGCGTTGAACTCACGGACGACGTGAAGAAGATGGACTCGGTCGAATGCTCCGATTGCCAGATGCGCTTCGGCAAGTAGCACCTGCAGCCCGGGTGTACGGCACTCGAACTCGCCTTGTATCTGCTGAACGACGATCCTCGAGTCCCCGCAGACGATGAGCTCCCGGACACCACGACTCGTTGGCAGAGCTAGCCCGTTGATGAACCCACGATACTCGGCCTCGTTCACGGTGCCTTCGTCGAAGTGCCATGACTCTTCTGCTTCCACGGTCCAGCCCGGTAGCTTCCAAAGTACCGCACCACAACTGGCGGCGGCTCGCTTCGGCTTGGCAGACCCATCGAACGACAATACCCGCGCCTCCTGGTCTGCTGATAAGCTCGGCAGTCGGTTCAGACGCTCAGGCTTTGCGACGCCCTTCGTCCTCGGCTTTATCGACTCGAGCGCTCGATCGACTTCCTCACTCGGTGCCATCGCGGCTGCGAAGAGACCGGTCAGACCGTCTTCACCCTTGTCGGCCTTGCGAATCGTAAGCGACCAAGGACTCAGCAGCACCGACCACTTTTCCAGCCGCCCCTGCAGCCCCTTCGACTGAAACAGCCAGCCGAGCGTCGAGAAGCGACTCAACACTGTGATTTCGCGTCCTGCCAGAAGCCCAGCACTTCCCGCCAGCACGTGCAACAGTGCGAGTACCTCCAACTCGGCGGGGTGGAACTTCAGCTCGTTCGGCTTCAGCACACGGCTCGTGAACTTGACTGGCAGCAGCCGGCCATCGTGCTCCTGCTGGATGGAAGCGGCAATCGCCCAAGCGTTGGCGTAGAGCGTGACGATGAACATCGGCGTGGCGGAGCAGCGGCGTGCTCGCGATCTCCCCCTGAAGCGCTTCGAACGCTGCCTTCGCAGATGCCAGGTGCCCCGGCGTGCGCTTCTCCTGCTCGAGGTCGGACTGAGTCACTTCATAGAGAGCAGCGGCATAGACACCAAAATGCTCAATAAATCGATGATAGTAGTTCAACGATCCCAGAAATAACTGAAGTCCCTTTACCGTTCCCGGGAACGGGATCTTCACCAGCTCGTCGAGCTGCTTCGGCTTCGCCTCAATACCAGTCGCTGACACGGAGTGGCCGAGGTAGTCGACTTGGCGCATGCCGAATTGACTCTTCGGAAGGCTGATTGAAAGCCCCCACTCCTCGCAGGTGTCCATCAGTCGCTCCAGCTTCGTGCACATCTCGTCCCAGGTGCGTCCTCTGAAAAGGATGTCGTCGATATACGACCGGCGACCGAGCACGGGTCGGAGGTCGGCGCTTGCTACTTGACCGTCGACGAACACATCAGCTTCCTGCTCCAGGAGATGCTCGGGCTTGATCTTCAGGTAGCCGTACAACGCGTTGTCCAGCAGGCGCTGGTAGATCTGGGGAGCGTTCTTCAGTCCGAACGGCATCCGAAGCCACTCGAATAGCCCAAGAGGCGTCACGAAGGCAGAGATGGCCCTTGCCCGGGCGGTCATCTGCACCACCCAGAAGCCGCTCGCCATGTCCAGAGAGCAGAACCAGCGGAGGGCACCAAGATCTTCGAGCAGCTCCTGAACGATCGGCATGGGATATACCATGAGGCGCGTCAAGGCGTTGACCACTCGATAGTCGATGCAGAGACGTATGTCGACCCCGTTCTTCCTGAGAACGATGACGATCGGCGACGCCCAGGCAGACGTGGAAGGTGCGATGAAGCGTGCGTCCAGCAGTGCCTTCAAGAGGTCATAAAGCTTCTCCATCCGCTCCGGCGGCACACGGCGGCAGCGCTGAGCGACTGGCTTGGCGTTTCCGACGTCGATGTCACAGACAACACCCTTCGCGGCCGGCGGACGCGCGTTACCCTTGCCCATCAGAAACTTGCGACGTCTCCAGATGATGTCTCGGACGCGCGCGACCTCCTCCTCGCTGGCACCTCCATCGAGAGCGACCTGAATGTCTTCGATCTTGATGTCTTCACCGTTCGGCAGCTCAGGGATGACAGCCATCTGACTTTCGATGTCCTCAGCCGCGATGTCGCCGCCCTCGTGCACGAAGACGGTGTCGTCCAGCTGACCGTCAGCCTTCAGCGCTTCACCCAGGCTCTTCGCAGCTACGAACGCTATGGCGGCACGAGCGAACCAGGCTTGACGACTTGTGACCGGAGGCGGCGGCGTCTCAGCAGCGTTCTCGACCTCCGCAGTCGCACCCGGTGCCTGTCCAGCCGATCCGACTTCCGCTGTAGCTGGTGACACAGCCGGTGCTTCAGCGCCCCTCTTCAGGATTGCTGTCGGCGTCCTGTACGACGGTCGAGTCGTTGCTGGAACTTTATCACCTGGTCCTTCCGCCTGCCGACGCTATTCCAGTAGCTCGTCGGGCTCAGCTTCATACACCAAGGACTGCCACTCACGGTACTTCCTGGACGTAGTCGAGACGAAACCAAGCGTGCGAGGCGCCGACCCCGGCGGCAGCCAGATACCGACGACCGTCTGCGCCGGGATGAAAACCGGATGATCACCGATGTTGGTGACCTTCAGGTGCGTCGGCTCGCCACGAGTGCAGAGCACGGCAGTCGTCACCCAGTGTTCACCTCGACCGATCCACAGTCGCTTTCGCGCGCTTGAACGGACTCGCAACAGCGCTGACCGACCACTCAGCAGCGTCAACTCGCTGTTCACCCGAATCTGCTCCGTCTTGTCACTGTAGTACGGCTTGCGTCCCTCGAAGCGGACACGAACCTTGTCCGGCAGCTGTGCGACGCCCTCGACCAAGTCGAGACGCACACCAGCAGGCTCCATGAAGTGTGTACCCAGGATCGCCTGAGTACCTCCCAACTTCCCCACCCAGAGCGTGAACTCGTACGCGAGCTCGCCACCCAGAGTAATCTTCACTCTCGCGCGACCTTCAGTCGGGTAAGCAGCGCCACCGACTCCAGCACACTCCAGCCGCTCCGAGGTGTCGACGAAGACTCCAATCTTACGCGCAAAGTCGGAATCAAGTATGGACACTTCGGCGCCCGAATCCAGCAAGACCCGGGCATGGCAGTCGTCGATCAGTGCAGGAACGATGGTCTGGCGATGCTCTTTCTGCAAGTAGTGTTTCCAGAAGCCCCGCCGCTCGCCGCTCCTGAGAACCAGGCGCTGCACGACCTTGGTACGTTCGAACTCATTCTCTTGTGGTTGGACCATGCAAACAGTACGTTTATTACGAATAGACTCCACTTCACAGTTTGGCCTACTCATGTACGCGTACACGCACACAGTCCTCTCGGTAAATCGCCCGTCGCGTGACGGCCCCGCGGCCGCCGGGCGATTTAGTTTAACCACTTCTCGACTGCCGGCGGCAGAAGTCCAGCATGATTCGACGGATCGAACCAAGCCTTCATCTGGTCGGCCAGTCGAGCGAGCTCGCACTCTCCGCGCTCATGAACTTTCCCACAGCCCGTGCACCGCTGGTAGCAGTGTTCAGCTGGGTGGCCCTTGACTCCGCACGCGGTGCACCTGAGTCGACTCCAACAGTTCCTGTCGCGATGGCTGGTCGCACCACAGTGGGTACACGGCGTTCGAGCTACCGGCTTGAGGGCCTTCGACTCTTTGCCCTGCTGCAGCGCGGCAATCATCTTCACGAGCACGTTCACGGGATCGTCCCCGACCACCGCGTCAGGCGCTTCGTCGTCATCGCCAGCTTCACAGCTGTCCAAGTCGTCTTCACTCGACTCGAAGTCATCTTCAGTCGAAGCAGAGCTCGCGAGAGCCTTCAGTGCATCAACCACAATTGGCCTCGCCTTGGAACCGATCGGCGGCGGCGTCATTCGGTCGCGTTCGCGCGTCTCTCGGGTGTCGCGCCCGCGACTGCGACTAGGGACAGAATCGTCGCGACTGAGACGTGTGTCGACTCGCAGCATCTCCTTCAGCGTCGAGCGCAGCTCAGGTTCCTGTCGCAAGCAAAGCGCCCCAAGCTGTCGGGCGAGTGAAGCGTCTTCACAGGTGTCGATGAAGTGCTGGACGTGTGCAATGCCGTTGCTGTCAGTCGCGTATGTGATTCCGGCTTCTTGGGCCAGAAGGTTGAGACGGTACAAGTAGTCCAAGGGCTCCTCATTCACCTTGCGCCGCGCGTCGAAGTAACGTCGCTGGGGGCTGATCGAACCACCGCAGTGCTCGTCCTCAAACTCAGCTTGCAGAAGCTTCCTGTCACAGCGCACCTGACGCGGAAGCTGGCGGTACCAAGTCTTCGCTCGATCGGTCAGAAAGAGCGGGAACTGCACACAAGCCTCGTTGTCCGAGATCCCGTCACGGATGAACGCCGACCTGGCGTTCGACAAGAAGTTCTTGGCCTTGTACTCGTCACGGTGACGACCGTCGAAAGACTTCACCTCGGAGACTGCCGACATTCGAAGTCGCGTGGTCGCATTCACACCCAGCGACTGCTTCATACAATCCTCATAGATGTCCGCGAGGTAGTCGCTGGACCCGACACGCGCGCTGTTGGTGATGAAGTTTGGCTCGTATTTCACCTCGGGCTTGACTTCGGGCTTCGCCTCTTGCTGCACTTCGGTCTTGGCTCGTGGCGCTTCTGCAAGAGCGGCCGCATACTTCAGCCTGGCTTCCTCGAGTGCTGCAGCCGCGGCACGCTTGACTTCAGCCGCTTCGGCATGGGCGGCAGCCGCAGCGCGCCTGCCTTCAGCTGCCTCTGCTTGCGCAGCATCTACCTTCTCGGCGTAATCTTGCAAATGCGTACCCATCTTCGTCAGCAGACTCTCCTTGAGCATCACGTCGTCCTTCAACTTGGTGACCGTCTCCTTAGAAGCACCCATGTACTTCTCAGCAAGAGCCTTGATCTCTTCCTCGTTCTGCAGACCGTTCTTCGCAGACGCCACCGCGCGTTCCGCCCAGCGGAGCAGCTGGTGCCGGAGGAACAAGTCATAGACGACCTGGCCCGCTGTCGCGAGCTTCACCAGGTCACTCGCGAGGATCAGCTCTTGGTTGCGGATCGCCACCGAGTAGCCGGCGGTGTTGAACACTCCGATGATCGCGTTCAGCAGCTCCTGCTGGGTCTTCATGGCCGCAAACCCTGGATCGCGTACAGCGTTCGACGCGCCCACGCGAGTCACCGTCAGGTGCTTCAAAGCGTCGTGCTTCTCACACAGTAGCTCCAGCGTCCGAGAAGCCGTCACCAATGGCGCATCTGGGATGGCCGGTGGAACAGCGTTCACCGCCTTCGTGATCGGTGTAGGTGCAGACGCTTGGACAGCACCTGGCTCGACCTTCATCATGGCCACGGCGTCCTCGACGTCCATGGTCGCTGGACCGTCATCGTCCGACGACTTCCCTTCTTCCTCCTCCAACTCCGGCAACAAGTTACGAGTAACGTTGTCGCCAGAGGCCGATCCGAGCACAGAGACCTGTGCGGGCCCGATCCAATCCGCATCTTGTTCCTCTTGCACGCGTACTCCAGGGGGCCCTCCCTTCAGACGCGTGGGTGACCCTGACTCAATTGAGCCTCTGCTGCCTGGGGTCACCTTGTCAGGCAGCTTCTGGTGCGATCCCTTAGACTTGGCCATGTGGCTTCCAGCTCCTGGCATACGCACCACTGTGGAGAGGCGCGGGGCAAAACTGCTGCTCAGCGAAAGCAAAGGCAGGTGCCGGCCGCGTCCACACGCAGAAAAGAAGAAGTTCTTGGGCTGGTAAGTCG
>JAADXL010001077.1:0-11772 GCA_023337755.1 Pythium aristosporum
CCCCCCCCCCCCCCCCCACACACACACAACTGAAAAGAGAATCCAGTCAAGGGTTGGCCTCCGCTAATACAACGCGGGCTAGCAGCGTCTACGTGACTGGTCGCCCCCGTCCCAGTGATAGAGTCACTCAAGTGACTGGTAGACTGCCCACAAGTGGCGGACTGTTCAATGGCATAGGGTGATAGGCAGCCTGTGGCTAACTCACCGTGGCTCACGGTGCCAACAATTGATTCTTTCCATCACGTATTCGATTACCTTACACGATGACGACGGATCCCAGAGGAGGCGAGACGGAGATGGAGCAGACCAAGACCAGACGAGACTCAGGAGAAGATGGCACATGAAACGGCGGCGGCGATGGTGCGATGAAGTTGAGGTCTATTCGAGTGCGTTGTAATGTTCCTATAGCCAAAGGGAGAAGTCGACACCCACGCAAGTTGTGAAGCCGCTGGAGATTCCCACTCGCCGTTTTTACAGTGGTGGAGAGACGGCCGGTGCGAACCGGAGCGGAGAGGAGAGGGATTGGATGATGCTTGACAACACGAATTCTTGCATGGGCTACCGTACACTGACCTGCTACACCCTATGTTCGTTTGAGCGTCAAAGGACACGTTGGAGTGCAGCATACTGGACTGGCGAGCCGGTCTGTAATCTGGAGGTCCCCTGAGCAAGTGGGCCACGGATCGGGTCCAATTAAAAGTCGAAATGGATAACGGGAGTTCGTTCAGGATGAAGTTGGCAAATAGAATGAGCAGCACGTTGACTCTGGTGCCGACGTGGGTGTAGAGCGACGACCACACGTGCGTCAGTGGGCGCTGCTCCAAAGCGGAAGACGCATGAAATGTTGAGCGACAGCACGCGGTGCTGCCTTGTTGGGCGGAGGAAGCTTTAGGTGCCGTATGGGTGTTGCATGGCCTCTCGGCCTTCCGAGGCTTCCGAGGTGAACAACTACGTCGAATACGTCGGCCTTCTCACAGGCCTCCAAGCTGCGCTCCAGCACGGCTGGTCTCTCCTTGCTATCGTTGGCGACAGTACAGTCGTGCTCTGCCAAATGCGACTACCGACGCGTTGGATGACGAGCACCCTAGGCGCAAGTTCGCGAAAACAATGCCGGCGCGTGAGAAGAGGCACTCAACGTCAAAGAAAGGCACTACTCTGAAGGGAGGGGTGAAAATAACGTATCAATCAATAATTGCAATTGTTATTGAGTTGCAGTTGCAGGCAATGCTATTGGAATGTTCCCAACCTTGCTTGCAGTAAGAGCGAGTGATTTATTGCGGGATTGTGTGCTACTGGTACTTGATACTGGCCGCTACTGTATGCCCATGGTGCTGTGATCGCGGTACTCCAGCAAACGTATATTGATGCGACAATCAAAGCTGAGGAGCTTCCCGTTGTGCCCCGCTCGCTGGTGCGGCAGAGACTCTTACGCGGGGGCGTTCAAGATCGGCTCAACTTCAGCCCAGAACGCGCAGCGCGCGGCGTGCTGGGTGCCTACATGGGCGCCACTTCTCTCGGTCGTGAGCGGCTCCTGGAGCACGATCTGCTGCTGCTTGTCAGCGTCCCACGTGGGCCACGTCAGCAGCGACTGCTGAACCACTGAAGGTCCGTTGGGGTTGCCAAAGCGAGCAAAGTTGGTCCAGAACTTCATGAAATACACGGCGATCTGACGGGCCGTCGGATTGGGCAGGCCGGCCGGGGGATTGTAGATGCGGTTGAACACAAAGTCCAAGTCTGCGGCGTGGACCGTGAGCGGAATGCCCGGCGCAAAGGGCGTCAGCACCTTGTAGTTGAAGCGGTAGCGGAACGTGGCCTCAACGTTGGCGTTCGCGAAGGCCTTGGAGTACTCCTGTGACGGACAGTGAAACGCGCGGTCGCCCGAGACTTGCGAGACGAGGAATGACGGGCTGGCAAAGTCGGACAGCGGGTACAAGTCCTTGAGTCGCTGGCGCTGGGCCGCCGAGAGCTTGGAGAAGGTCGAGGCGTAGTACGCGTCGACCTGCGACTCGTTTTTGTACGCCGGCGAGAAGAACTCGTCCGAGTTGCTGCCAAAAATGGTCGGGACTTTCATGAACTTGCCCGCCGCCAAGAGGTTGGTCGGCGTGTCCAGGAGGAAGACGCCGTCCACGATCGGGCTCCAGGACGCCACTGGGTCGGCGATCTTGAAGAGTGTCGCAGCGTCGGCTGCGCGCAGGCAGTCCAAGGACGCGGTCGCACAGCCAAGCGCCTTGGCGATGGTCTCCTTAGTCTTTTCTCGTGTGGCCGGCAGCGAGTCGACGAACGCGTAGCCGCTCTGGCTGATGGCCTTATTAAAGAGCTTCTGGTTGCCGTCACGTGCGAGGAGGAGCAGCTGCACGGACATGCCACCGGCGCTTTCGCCAAAGATCGTCACGTCCTCGGGGTTGCCGCCAAAGCTCGGAATGTACTTTTTCACCCACTGCAACGCGATCTCTTGGTCGCGCAGACCGTAGTTGACCCCCTGACCTTCGTCCATGAGCTCCTGGTTGGCCAGAAAGCCAAACACACCGAGACGGTAGTTGAGGGTCACGACCACGACCTGGTTGTCGCCATAGCCCACGAGGTCCGTGCCGTTGTACGGGTTGGCCGCGCCGGCGATGAAGCCGCCGCCGTGGATCCAGACCATGACGGGCAGCTTGGATTGGTGCTTGGCGCTCGCGGGCGCGTAGACGTTAAGGAAGAGACAGTCCTCGGACGGCGGGTACTGCCCCGAGGCCGCGTCGCCACGCGGGTTGCCGTAGCAAATGCTGCCATGCGACGTGGCATTCAGGTCCTTGGCCACGGGCAGTAGCTTGGACTGCGTGAAGCGCTGCTTGCCCACGCGTGGCTCGGCGTACGGGATGCCCTGGAAGACCTGCACTTGGTGACCGTTGGTCGAGGTCTGGAAGTATCCCGAGACAACGGCACCCGAGTCGGGGATCGTGATCGTCGGCTGAGCACGCGCGTCGGCAAGTACGGCCGCCGCGGCCGTGAAGAGCAGGGCGACGGCGAGTCGCATCGTTGGGGTGGTCAGCGTCTGGTCTGAAGGGCGATTTCCAGAGTGAGTGGCTGGGTCTTCACACGCACCCGGACCTTTCCAACACGGCCATGTCGGGCTGCATACGACGTGCGGTGGGCGTAAAGACCGAGGGGCAACCGAGTGTCGTCGCAACGCCTGGCGACGGGGGACGGGTCAGCGGCGTGGCGTAATCGAAGCCGAGGGATGGAACGGCGATGACTCGGTGTTGGAGCCATCTGTGACAGCGGCTGAGTGTTCATAATCGGGTGTCAGATCGGTGCTTTGGCTTCGATTATTAGTACTGTAGTTTCCATCACGACATGACCAGAGGAGGACGGTTGGACCATCAACGGCACGTGGCGCCGCTTCCTGCAACAACGAAATCTTGAGCTCATCATCTACTGAAAAACAATAATACAGTACACAAGAATAGCAGGGTAGAACAGTACACTGGCAATGCCCATACCTAACATAATACAATAGTACAGTAGAAGACATGCAGACAGCCTGATGCGCTCGCACATCAGTTTCTGCCGGAAAGGATAGCCCCGACTGAGCAGTGGGAACTCCTGAAGTTTACCTTTTCGTTGAATTGCATTATAGTGTACTAGTACAGAGGCATCAATGTTCCTTTTTGTAGTTCGTATCGTTTTATGAAGGTCTGACACGCACCGAAAGCCCGGGCTTTCGGTGCTGGCCGGATCTTTTCGTCCAGTTCGCCATGCCGTTGATCAATCACGCACTTTGCTGTTTCACGAGTTTCAGATTGACACACCGCCAATGGCCAGTGTAAATATGTAGTATAAGTCAGTGCCTGAGCGTGGCACCATTACCTGCTTTGTTTGTTTTGTTTGAGCTGAGTACCATTGATCTGCTCTTTTAGAGTTCTATAGCCGCCGCCACTGGTGCTTTCTACCGGACTGCAAGTCCAGCAAAGTGATAGCTTTGTCAGTGGGCGAAGTCAACACCATTAACTGCGTGAGGCATTGTTTCAGTTTACCACATTCTAGAATCTGGAATCGAGATCACACTGTAGGCACACTTTGTGGATCGGTAACCGATCACTTCGACGAGGGAATGCAAACGGGAATTTCAGGGACCAGACAAACGGAATAGCAAAGTAGCACACAGTATTGTGTGTGAGGTGGCAGCCGGTGGTAGGTCAAGCGTATTACATGATACACTGTGTTGAGCTCTCTTCCGCAAACCAGCAGCGTTAGAACATACTGCCACAAGTCGCACCGGCACGTTGGTTCTCGAGGCAGCCATTCTCGAGGACACAATGTGTATTGTGAGCTAAGAACAAGTTGGACATCGAGGAACTCTCTCATCGAGAGTTCCACCCACCGAGACCCTCGGTGGCGCTCACAAGAACGCTCTCCGAATGGTTCAGTACAGAAGCGTAATCACAAAATGCTGTTGGTCTCCTTTGGCTGTGGCGGTGTCGAGCGGTTCTTGAAACCCTGCTTCGGCATTTCTTGCGCAGGCTCTTAGTGAATTCCGCGTGCTATATAGTGGCACATTTCAAAGTGGTACGTTCTATGCACACCAGTGGTTATCACATCTGGGTACACTTTACACGGAATAGAAAATTCAAGTCAGAATATCGCTGAGTGTCAACTGAAGTTCAAGTCGACCTGTGCAGAGCAGGGGCATTTAGCTTGTATTACTCGCTGTCTAACAGCATACAATATTATAGCTAATTCAAGAATATATGTTTTAATAGTCATTTATGGCTCTCACATTCCCAACATTATATTGTTTAATGGAGAACTCGCGGTTTTCATAAGCTTTCAGAAACGGAGGGATGCTGTGCAGCGCTGTTCGATTGTGTCAGTATTCACGCACACTACTGTACGTAGAGTACACAACAGTTTATGATGTCAATCATTTTTGTTCTTTTTGAAAGAAGGTTCACATTTGTATGGCAAGGCTCAGAAGCTGGGCACCATACTGTACGACATCCATCTATTGCTGTCTATCGCTGGACCCCTGGACACCGGTGTAACGACGGAGAAGGCTTCACCATAGAGCGTTTACTAACAATCCTAAGCACCGTAGCACATAAGCGCGGGGTGCCCCCGGAGCTTGGTCGGAGCGGACACTACCAGCATAAATTATCCTTGTTTATTGCACCCTCGCCGCACACCGGGAGGCGTCATTCAGCTTTCGCGAAGCTCCAACGTTTACGCGCACAACGGATAAACTTCAACTGGCCCACTCATCCCACCAGCCTGGCAGTCACGATGGATCCAAGCGCGCTCATCTCGTCGGGAATCCTGTCGGGTCCCAGCGAGAGGAGTGCGCCAGAATCGACGGTGCGCCGCTCCCCGAGTTGAACTTCGCAAACGCAATATCCTAACGTATTACACTGAAAGTTCAGTCCCCAACAAAGGCGGCCACAAATACATGATATACTGCATTTGAAACTTCGTCGCGATGATTGTTGTCTTGTTGTACGATCCCGTGATGTATTCAGTGGTCTCAGTTCAGGACGTCGAGAAGTCCTGGTTGGCAACTCCAAAATGCAGAATGCCCATGTGCATTCCGTGATACCGAGGAAACGACACTGTACCTGAGGCACTCGATTCGCTAGTCAGTTATTTTTTGGCACTGGATGTACATGTAATATATGAATGCCCCCGAAGTTCCCATTCGAGTTGGGCATCCCCACCAAAAAAGCTGAACATTTTGTCCACCAGGCGTCATCTCGGACGTGCGGGACGAGCCAATGACGCGAGACTTCAACCCGCCTGTCCAACTTGAAGCAGTGCTTCAGCCATGCGATTCCTGAAGATTGAACCACCGCGAGTGTCCGTACTATACAAAGACCCAACGCTTCCCAAGCAGTGCCGTTCCGGTCTCCCACAGACGCCCCACCGATCCCGTCACTCTGGATTTCGCCTTGGCACCGACACATCGATCCCACGAAACCATGCGCCTCGCCATTCCGCTCGCTCTGCTGAGCCTCTCGGGCGTGCTCGGCTCGCAGCCGACGGTCCGCGTGGCCGACTCGGGCGCCGTCGTCTCGGGTTACTACAAGACGAACGCTGCTGGCGGCCAGGTGCAGGTCTTCCAGGGCATTCCGTACGCCGAGCCGCGCGTGGGCAAGCAGCGCTTCACGCAGACCAAGGTGCAGGCGATCACGCGCGACCTGAACGCCACGGCCCATGGCAGCATCTGCTACGGTGCGCCACGCTTGGATGCGGCGTCGGGCCAGTACCCGCCGTCGGAAGACTGCCTCTATCTCAACGTCTACGCGCCCGCGGGTGCTACCTCCCAGTCCAAGCTGCCCGTCATGGTCTGGGTCCATGGCGGCGGCTTCATCGCCGGCGCGGCCAACCCGTACGACGGCACTGACCTCGTGGGCGTCGGCGAGCAGGACGTTGTGGTCGTCACGTTCAACTACCGCCTGAGCGTCTTCGGGTACTTGAGCAACAAGGAGGTCTTGGCCCAGGGCGACGGCTCCAACTTTGGCATGCGCGACCAAGAGGTCGCGTTTGCGTGGGTCAAGAAGTACATTGCCGACTTTGGCGGCAACCCGGAGGACGTGACGGCCGTGGGCGAAAGCGCCGGCTCCATCTCGCTCGCGCTGCACATGGTCTCGCGCGAGGGCAAGCAGACGTGGTTCAACAAGGCCATCATGCAGAGCGGCGGCTACGGCTCGTCGCCCGACTCGAACGCCAAGCAGGAAGAAGTCAAGGTCGCGCTCGCCAAGGCCGTCGGCTGTCCGACGGACACGTCGCTCGACTGCCTCCGCACCATCGACGCCGCGAAGCTGTTTGCGGCCGCCGACCCCCTCAACGGGTGGTTCCCCACGGTGGACGGCGTGTACATGTACGACCAGCCGATCCGCCGCGTCCTGGCCGGCAAGGTCAGCCGCATCCCGACCATCAGCGGCACGAACACGGACGACGGGTACTACTTCTCGCTGGGTGGCGGCAGCGACAACGCCGCCACGTTCAATTCGTACCTGCAGAAGACGTACCCGCTGCTCACGAGCCTCGACCTCTCGCTGATCGGGTCGCTGTACCCAGAGAAGGACTTTGGCTCGGCACAGCTGCGCACGTCCGAGCTGCGCAACGACCAAATGTTTGTGTGCCCCAGTGAGCTCTTGTCGATGTCGCTGTCGGTGACCACGCCGGCGTACCGGTACCGCTTCAACGACGCGTCGAACCGGACGTTCGGCATCCCGCTCGTTCTCCACGCCGAGGACCTCAACTACGTCTTCAACCGCACGGCTCAACTGCCGGCCACGCCCACGAGCCGCATCGTGACGAGCTACATCATGAAGTTCTGGACCAACTTCATCCGCTTTGGCAACCCGAACGGCAAGCCGCAGCAGCAGCAGCAGCAGCAGCAGCAGCAGCAGCAGTCGGCGAAGCGGACGTGGCCCTTGTGGAACGCGTTGACGCAGCAGCAGATCGTGCTGCAGGAGCCGCTCACGGCCGAGAGGAGCGGCGCGTACACGAACCAGCACGCTGCTCGATGTGCCTTCTGGTACAGCTACGACTTGCGCGCGGCCGCCGGCGCTGCCGTGCCACTCAAGAAGTGAGCAAGCAAACTGGACTATTGAGTGTACCAGTAGTCGTCCGCAATATACGTACTAGTACAACCATAAAAACAAGGCGGATACTTTTTGGGATCGCAATGGATTGTAGGTCAGTGTAGGTCAAATGGGGTCTCCTAGATCCACAGCATCGTTCCAGCACGCTGCCTTGCCTGCAGAAGAATCCGAGATCAGCCATTTACGGTGTCAACGGATTGTTTCGTCCCTCTTCCAGCAGTACAGAATTTTATAGAAGACCGGCATTAGAACGCGGGAAAATGCCACAGCTCAAGCTGTTGGCGGTCGCTTCTCACGTCACCGGGGGCGACGCTGGAAACAGGTTGAAGACATTTTCGTATGGTCTCAAAGCAGACAAGCTGCGGCACACGGAACACTGTTTACATTATTCCGTGATATTTATATTGTCACTAAAGTATTGGTTTGTGTTATCTTCTGCAACATGAATAACACGAACTGCTTTCTGGATTCGTTTGAATGTGAGAGACATTCAGAGAGAGAGAGAGAGAGAGAGAGAGAGAGAGAGAGAGACCGCGCGTCTTAGAATAAAGATTAATCAATGGCCGTGGCATTAGACTCGAACCCTCGAAGACGATGGTTTCGTCATATTCGAAGCTGTATCCGAATCGAACTCGTCCCCTTCAGGATAAAAATGCGTCGTCTTCCTCGAGGGCCTCTTCGTCACCGAGACCGCTTTACGCTGGAAAGGCATTTTGCCTTCGTCGACGTGCGAGAGCGCTGCCTCGGTTGGACCAAGTGGGCTACAACGTCCGCGAGTTGGTTGAGCTGGCTGAAGAGGGGTCGCGGGGTCGTGGCTCTAGACCGCGGCGGTATAGAAGAACTTTCATAGGAAAAAAACTAAACTCGCTGCTGACAACCGCCGCATTCAACCGGAGTACATAACATGGCTTTTTATTCGGCTGGATGTGGCGTAGTATGGCAGAGGGTGTTATCTCCGTTTTTTTATAGATGAATGGAATTACCATATTGTAGTATTACCACATTGTTTACACACTTTCCGAGCCGGAGGGCTAATGCGAAATCTGAAATTACAGTTTGGTCATTTTTTCATCATCATTAGACTCCACGAGGTGTTCAGTCCAGCGAACCATGTTGTACGTGTGAGGCCGCCGGACGCTGAAGGCCGTTTTCGTCCTTTACATGTTGGATCCATGGGCCTTCTGTCGGATGGGCCGACGCTCGCCGGAATCGTCCACGCCATCTCATTCCACAGGTCGCGCTCCATCAGCCAACAACGAATTCCCCCAATCTCTCCACCTCGCCAACCACAGCATCATGAAGGGATTCACCTACGCTGCCGTCGCAGTCGCCGCCATCCTCGCCGTCTCGTCGGTACAGGGCTCGCAAACGTTCCTCAAGCAACTCCCGAACGGTGACAAGTTCGCCAAGGCGCTTGGTCACGCGAGCGAGACCAGCCTCACGGCGTTCGGCACAGCCTTTCTCAACGCCGGTACGATGTGGACGGGTAATTTCTGCAGACAACCATTCCCCGGCACCAAGATCACCAACGGCCAGGCCTTTGGCGACCCGTGCTGCGTGTGGAAACCGGGCAAGCCAGCACCGCAGATCGTGGCCGCGTTCACGACTGACCCCGGGGCGGGCACGGTCTGTAAATCCAATGCGGCTGTGTAGTGCATCATATCGGTTTATGAGGACTAGTCGGAGTCGGAGTCTTTATATGACCGATTACAGCTCTGTTGTGTCCGAACACAAGGCATTTCGAGCACGTTACCACCACCAAATGCAGCGGGGAGGATCCCCGAGTGTCTAGGCAAGGTCGCAATGATGGTCAGAAGGAAGCTGGTCCCGTCTCCATTGGAACACAAGGGCTCACGATGACTAGGATAGATGCCGATTTATGGTCAACTCATCGTGGTTATTATTACCGGTACCGGTAACTAGAGCATCCTGACATGGTGAGTCCCGAACTGAGACCTTCTCTAGTGAATGCACGTACCATGAATAGAATGCATGATAGTCCAAGGCAATCAACTACGCTCCACCTCCTCAGAGTTGCACGCAGCGCGGGTCATCCCCACGCTCCTCGTGGCGTCGCTCGTCGCCGCAGTCCGCAGTCTCTCGTCCGGGCGGCTCGTTCCACCAGAGGGAGCCTTCGCCATCGACGTAGACAGCCCCACACAGCAGCGTCGCGGCGGCCACAAAGCCGCTCATGAACATGAAGGCGTCGGCCCGCGAGGCAGCGGCCTTGAAGAGAAACCCCCACGCGAGTGCCCCTGCATTGCCGCCGGCGCCGACGATGCCCGACGTGATGCCCGTGTGAGCGGGCGCGACGTATGGTACGATGCCGTACGTGCTGCCCGTGCAGGCCTGCACCAATACGCCAAAGACAATGAGCCACGGGATGCTCAAACCGAGCGACGTGACGCGGCTGAACACCAGCAGCGAAGCGGCCTCGCCCGCCAAGATGAAGCACTGCACGCCGACGCGGCCTTGCACTTGCCAGCGCCTGCTCGCGACGTCGGACGCGTAGCCGCCCGCGGCCCGCGCAAAGATACACATGAGCCCAAAGAGCGACGAGATCACGCCCGCCGTGGTCTGCGAGAGGAGCCGGCAGTGGTGGATCGACGGGTCGCATCCCGCGCGCGTGAAGTCTTCGTAGTAATAGAGACTGAGCACGTTATGGACCTGGATCTCGACGCCGAACGAGCATGCATAGTGGAACGCGAGAATCCAGACTACGGGCTTTTTCGAGACGCGCCACATTGCCGTCTGCAGGCTTGTGGTCTGCGGCGCGCGGAGCCGGTCGCCCAGACCGTAGAGCTTCTTGATGTCACTGTAGTTGCCGTGGGGACAATCGTCGGCGAAATAGTAGAGACAGACGCCAACGGCGACCATACAGACGGCCGGGAAGAGCAGCGTGATGCGCCAGCCCCAGTCGTCCGTGACGGCGCTGCCCGAGGTCACGAGGTCAAAGAGGAACGGCGTCAAGAGGTACGTGACGCCGGCGCCGAGATTGCCCCATCCAGCGGCGAGCGCGTTGGCGCTGCCCACTATTTCGTTCGTGAACATGCTCGAGGTCCAAAAGGCCGTGGCCACGAACGAGCAGCCGACGAGTCCGATGAAGAAGCGCACGATGAGGAAGCCAACGTAGTCGGTCACGACGGCCGCGGCGCCGACGGGCAGCGCGCCCAGCACAAGCAGCGACGCCTGCACGACGCGCGCGCCGTAGCGGTCGCACAGAGGCCCCACGATGAGCCGCCCGACGATCGTAGACGAGACGGACGCGATGTTGGTGTTGGCGACCTGGTCTGGCGTGAGACGGAGCTCACGCTTGATGTTCGGCAGCAGCGGCGGAATGGAGAACCAGCCGAAGAACGCGATGAAGAAGGAGAACCACGCGTAGTGGAACGCGCGCATGTGGGGCCGCGCGGTCGAGAAGAGCCGGATCTCGCTGGCGCGATGGGCCTGCTTGGCGTCGGTTGCAAGCGCGTATGGGAAGTAGGACGTGTCTTGCGGTGTCGCGATGTACGGCATGGCCATCATGGCGGTCGGCGGGTCGACGGTACCCCCTTCACTGAACGGCTGGCGCTGGCGACTCGGCGCCATGGGCGAGAGAGAGATAGAGAGAGCAGAGTCGATGGCTTGGCGCGCGGCAGACGTGGATGGATTGTGGGGGAGGAGAGCCACTGCTCCTGCGGTGTGCAAGGCCCCGTGGGTGGACTACCAAACGTCGCGATGCAGAGAGCGAGGGACGACAACGTGGCAGTCTTTTCTGTTCTAGGCACCGACGTCAACTAGTCGGTCCTGCTATAGCCATTTTTCCTTCCATGGAACGCGCCGAGATCTCGAGGTGGTGAGGCTGAGGTGAGCCAATCAGCACTGATGCAAGGGCGACACCAAGGCTTCGGATTGGTTCGCGCCATGCGTGACCCACTGGAATTCGCGACTGGACTGCTCGACGTTCGAAAGGGAAACGAAAAAAACACGCGACTAGAAAATGCGCAGAAGAAAAGGACACAAAAAACTCGCGTATCAGAAGCAAGAGCTTCCGCAACGGAACAGAGTGCAGGCGCGTGGATTTGCGCGAGATTTAAAGTAGTCTGGGGCCCATTTGCACTGGCGACTTGAAGAGGGTTCAGCACACCTTCATGGGTCGGTCCAGTTTCGCTGTAAACATAGAGCATGCTCGCAACGGCGGCTTCCACGA
>JAADXL010001078.1:0-11767 GCA_023337755.1 Pythium aristosporum
AGAGAGAGAGTCTAATGTTCTTGTCTGTACCACAGCCGACTCGCTGCGCTTTGGCAAAGTGCCGCGCGCCGAGATCTACCAGATCGTGCAGCTCACGGCCACGACGACCGTGCGCAAGACGCACAAGGGCAACAACACGATGGAGGTTGTGACGCCACTCATGGCGGCCAGCGGCCACTCGCTCGTGCTGTACGCGCCGACGCCCGCCGCTCTCAACAAGTGGGTCGATGCCATCCAACAGGTCATCGACAAGTTGGCGGGCCGGCCGCCGCCCGTGCTCTCGCCCATGGGCAGTGACGTCGAAGGAAACGTCCAACCCACGAGCGCAGTCACCGTGACTGGAGGAGCCGAGTCCTCTGCCACCCTCAAGCCCATAGAGTAATAAAGTGAGAATAGTAGTAGTAAGTGTATTTGGATCGCCAGCGGTTACTATCGGTTTTGTTTGCTTGGCGTCGGAACGAGATGGATCACTCGGCAAGATGAACAACGTCGAGGAGAAGCGCGTCGCGGCGAAGAGCAAGGCGCGATCCTTCTGGCAGACCTTCCCAGAGGTACGTGCGTGTGGACGGAGCTCTAGGATGGTGTCCAAGAGCTCAGCCCAAGACGTGTGTTAGAAAGAAGAGCTGAATCAGTACTGGTACTCGGCCGCGACCGTCGAGGCGCTCGCCACAGAAGTGCTCGCGCAGACAGCTGCCGGCGCTTGCTGTGCGTTCCTCTCGACGCCCAGCGTCTACTACGCCGTCAAGACCAGGCTCGCCGATGCGCCACGCACGCTGCTGCTCTTGGACGTATGATGTGCTCTTCACCCTCTCCCCTCGCCCCTTTCCTCTGACCACGTGCATTGTCGTCTACAGTTCGATACAAAGTTCGCGAGTGAAAAGGCCAGCTTCGTGTACTACGACTTCAATCGGCCGGACGAGATCCCGAGCGAGCTCCAGCAGACTGCCGACTTTGTCGTGATCGACCCGCCGTTCATCACGAGACACGTGTGGGAGCAGTACGCCACGGCCGCCAAGATGCTCGTCAAGCCAGCAACGGGCAAGATCGTGCTCACCACCATCGGTGGGTCCCCATGCCATGTCGTTGCCGTTCGTTCTCCACTGAGTCTCTCTCTCTCTCTCTCTCTCTCTCTCTCTCAACGGCAGTCGAGAACGAAGCCCTCATGCTCAGCCTCTTGGACTGCACGCGCCAGCGCTTCAAGCCGTCCATCCCGCACCTCGTGTACCAGTACGCGCTCTTCGCCAACTACCCCTCGCGTCTCTTGAACGAACGCAACCCAGAGGTCGACGACGACGCCTAGGAACGTGAGAAAGGCGGCGCCGTCACATGTCGCAGACAAAGTTGAAGTGGAGGTCTTTCGCCTCTGGGGGTAATTATAGTCTCTTCCTTTCTCTCACTCTTCCGTTGCGACGTTGCCTTTTCTCCCCTCACCGCTTTCCAGTTAGAAACTCCCTCCACAGACGGCAATGCTACTGCCTTTCGGGCGCCACCACAAGGCCCCGGCCGTGGACACCGACGCGCCGCCGTCGTCCTTCACCGCCAAGAAGACCAACGCGTCGCCGCCGCGGTCGCCGTCCTCACCCAAGAAGAAGATCAGTCCGCTCCACGTGCAGATTCCCGACACGGACGGCGATGATGGCCTGTCTACCGCGCCGTCGCTCTCGGTGCGCTCGGCGGAGCTCACGCTCGACGTCCCTCCGGCGTCGCTCTCTCCTGCGCCGTCGCCGATGCAGCCCGGTCGCCTCGCCAAGCAGTCGCAGATGCGCGGCCTCTCGGTCATGTCGTACCGCCTCAAGCAGCTCGTATCGAAAGAGAAGCGCCGCTTCGACGGCGACGGCTTCAATCTCGACCTCACGTACGTGACCGACCGGCTCATTGCGTTCGGGTACCCGGCCGAGAACCTCGAGGGCATTTACCGCAACCACTACAAGGACGTGTACCACTTCTTCGAGCGGCGCCACGCCGACCGGTACAAGATCTACAACCTCTGCGCCGAGCGGTCGTACGACAAGGACAAGTTCCACCACCGCGTGGCCGAGTTCCCGTTCGCTGACCACTGCCCGCCGCCGCTCGCACTCTTCGTGCCCTTTTGCCGCGACGTCTTTGCGTGGCTCGCCGAGCACGAGCAAAACGTCGTGGCGATCCACTGCAAGGCCGGCAAGGGCCGCACGGGCGTCATGATCTGCGCCTACTTGCTGTACACGCGCGTGTGGACCACGGCCGACGCCGCGATGGCCTTTTTCGGCGCCGCGCGGTCGCTCAAGCGCGAGGGCGTGACGATTCCAAGCCAGCAGCGCTTCATTCGGTACTTTGCCCACCTGTGCAATTCCGCCGACGACGCGACGGTGCGCGAGACCGCCCACGAGGAGCGCAGCATGACGCCCGAGGAGTTCCACCAGCTCTGGGAGGAGACGCTCGACGGCCGCGGCCTCAGCACCAAGCGCAGCCGACCGGTGCAGCTCACGCTCCCGCCGGTGGTGCGCCTTGTGCTGACGCGCATTCGCGTCCACGGCATCTACGCACACAAGCGCATTGACCCACGCGTGCGCGTCGAGTGCGGGACAGGGAAGACATCAGTGGTGTACGAACCCCTCTCATCCGCATACTCGTCGTCTGGAGACGCCAACAGCTCGTCACGCCCCGTGACCCCCACGGCAGCTTTGACGCCCGTCACTACCGCCGCCACGCCGACCAGCGCGGGCAGAGACGGCTCGTTCTGGTCGACCGTCTCGCTCGACCTGCCGTGCGGCCGGCTGCTCGTGTGGGACGAAGTCCGGGTCGCACTGCGCCATCGGTCCGGGTCCGCCATGGGCCACTTTTGGTTCCACACGGCGTTCGTGCCAACCGAGACGTACGAGCTCACGCTGCTCAAGGACGAGATCGACAAGATGTATAAGGACGCCAAGAAAGGCCACAAGCTCTACGCCAGCGACTTCCGCGTCACGCTCGTCTTTGAACCGGCCTCGCCCGAGGATGTGCAGGCCAGCGTGCAGTCGGACGCGACGGTCTCGTCTCCGTTGCCGACCGCTACACCGCCCATGACGCCCACTGATGGAGCAGCAAGAGGAGGAGGAGGACGGGATCTGCGCCAGCTCTTCCACAGTGGCGGCGGCGGGTCCCCTGGCCGCACGCGCGCGATCTCTGACCAGTCGCAAGCGAGAACAGCGCCGTTTGCGAGTGTCGTGGCGCTGGTCGCCGAGGCCGAAGCAGCAGCAGCACTCACGCCGCGCAGTCCCAGCGCGTCGCGGATCTCGACGAGCGGCAAGGTGTCGCCCTCGGGCGGCGCGCGCAGTGTGCCGTCGTCGCCCAAGGGCTTTGGCTTGCGGTTCTTCGGCCTGGGCAGGCGTCAGGACGCGAGCGTTCGCGTCAGCACCGATGCGGCTCCAGCTTCCCACGCGGACAGTGACGACTCGTCGTCCAGCTCTAAACACTCGTAGTAAAGCCGTACGTAATCCTGCCCCCTCTATCGAATGAGACCAAGAGGATACGGTTTTGTGTGGCGGGAGCTACGGAGACAGAGAATGGACATAGCTACATTTCCCCACTTGATGTCTATTTGCGTAATTACGTCATTCTCGTGGGATCCCGTGTGGACCACACCAGTAAGAAAGTCAGCACCCACGATTTCTCCATCTCTGCCAGAAAAAGGGCATGAATTCCAAAACAAGGTAGAATATCCCCACTATCTCACCTTGTTCTGGTTATTGATCCCCTCCGGCTGTCTGGGTGGGTCAATCAACACAACCTCTTCCTCTCCTCCGGCCTCGCTCAAGCCCACCGCGCGACGCGGCGGCAGAGAAAGAGAGGCGGCTCTGCGGGCGCGTGAGTTCGTCTTCTTCTTGGCTGCATATCATGGGCCCGTGTCTCTCCAAGTGCATCGTCAATGACATTGGCAATGAGTTCGAGGCCGAGCTCGACGGCCCGCGCACACAAACGGCCAACGGCGGCGGCCAGTACCGCGAGCCGCCCGAGACGAGCAAGATGGCGTCCAGCGGGACGACCGGCAACGGCTCGGCCGCGCAAAACGCGTTCGGGCCGACCTCGCTGCTCGCGGCCAACGAGGTCGTGTGTCTCAACGTCTTGGGCGAAGGCCCCTCGGGCGTGATCTACAAGGGCACGTACCGCGGCAGCGTCGTGGCCGTCAAGAAGATGCGCATGGTGTCGCTGCCCGCCAAGCCCGGCGCGCGCGAGGTCATTGAGAGCGCGCTCGAGGTCGAGGCCACGCGCATGGGGAGTCTGCGCCACCCCAACACGGTGCTCTTCATGGGCGCGTGTCTCCAGGGCGACTACTTCTGTATCGTGAGCGAGTACTGCCACTTGGGCTCGCTCTATGACGTGCTGCGGAGCCGCGGCGAGTCGTCGTCCAAGACGCATCGGCGGAAGCGCAAGGAGCAGGCCGACGCGGCGAGCGACGGGCAGCCGACCTTCCACTCGACCGACGGCAAGAAGACCAAGCGCAAGCCCATCAAGTGGCTCTACCGGATACGCGTGGCCAAGAGCGCGGCCCAGGGACTGCTCTATCTCCACAGCGCTGACCCGCCGCTGGTCCACGGCATGCTCAAGAGCACCAACATTCTCGTGGACGACTCGTGGAACGCCAAGATCGCCGACTTCGGCACGCGCCGTGTGGCCGAGGCCGTCGGCTTTGACCGGCGCCGCATGGAGAACGTGGACACCGAGACGGGGCTGCTGCGGTGGACGGCCCCCGAGCTGCTCAAGCTCGGCGAAGACCGCGTGCTCAAGGGCCAGTTCCCGAGCAATCAGGCGTTCCCGCAGGCCACCGACATTTACAGCTTTGGCATCATCATGTGGGAGCTCACGTCGTGCGAGCTGCCGTTTGCCTCGCTCACGACGAACCGCGACATTCGCGAGCACGTCGTGAACGGCAACCGCCCGCCCATGGGCGCCAACGACGGCTGCAGCGTCAAGTGGGCCGAGCTGCTCACGCGCTGCTGGTCGTCCAACCCGGCGCGGCGCCCGAACGCGGCCGAGATTGTGTCAATCCTGGAAAAGATTTATGAAGAGGAGCTGCAGGCCAAGGCCCAGAAGCGCCAGGCCGTCAACAGCAACCGCGCCGACTACACGTACGCGCGCACGAAGCCGTCGCGCAACCAGACGTCGCGCTTTGCGTCCAACGTGCGGCTGCCCGACGAGTCGCCGAACAAGTAGAAGCAAGTGATAAATACATGCGTGAACCTTTGGATTCCCAGTGCTTTGATTGACTAGTGGACCAACAGCTCGAGGTCGCTCTCGTGGAAATCGCGCAGCATGAGCGAGATGCGGCGCGTGCGCACCACGGGCTCGACGCCGCGGAAGAGCTGCTCGCCCGGGAGGATCTCGTGCGTGTAGTGGTACCGGATGCGACCGCTAGCATCAGAAAATACCAAGTAAGGATGCGAAGGATGGTCCCAAAAGTGAAGGACAGGGCGTACGTCATCATGTAGAACGACCGCCGCACCAAGTGGGCCTCGAGCATGGACTCGCCCTCTTCTTCCTTGAAGCGCATGATGCTCGGCGACAGTAAACTCAGTCCGGCGACGACGCGCCCGGAAAACTGCATCACATACAAAAAGGGTCGTAATTGGATCCTCTTGAAACGGGTCCATCAATACCGCACCTTGATGGCGTCGACGTGGGGCATGATGTATCCGTCCTCGGCGAGGTCGATGACGTGCACGCTGGGTCGGTACGTGAGGTCCGTTGGCAGCACGGGCGCCGCGCGGACCTTGTCGAGCACGCGCGCAGTCTCAGCACTCCATTTCGACCGCTCCATCTCCTTGAACTTGATAATGACCTGGTCCCAATGGTTCACTTCGTACCGGCGGCGCTTGAGTAGTTGCGCGCACTCGTCGGCGACCACGCGCTCTTCGTCCTCTGTGATGAGCTCCGGCATCACAAGCAAATCGCCGTCGCTGACCAGCGCGTCCGAGAGCTTGGACGCGTCGACGAGCGGCGATGTGCGCCAGCTGAAAGCGTCCACGACCGAACTCAGCGGCCGCGCGAGGCGGACGCTGCTGGAGCGACGAGCAGAGGAGAGCAGCATGGCGAATGGGAGGCTACGCCGCCATTGCTCGTCTCTCTGTAGCATTCCTCCCAAGGGATCCGCTGATTGGCTCGGAATGATGGTCTTTTATCAGAAATACTCAGAAAGGTATCTGATTCCAGCGCCTGATTTGGTCTCACTTGCCGCCTGGAAATGATGGCCATGGAGCCGGTGGTGCTGGGCGAGTTCGACACGCGCGAGACGGCCGACTGCGTGGAGGCGTGTCCGATCGAGGGGTTCGAGGCGTCGGTCGTCGTGGCGACGTACCAGCTCCACAAGGCGCAGCCGCCGGAGCAAGCGAAAGAGGTGCAAGAGGATGGAGAGGAAGAGGAGGAGGACGCCATTGTTCCGACGGACCGGCGGTGCGGCACGCTCCAGCATTTCCATTTCGCATACAGTGAGACAGAGAGGGACCACGTCGAGGTCACCAAGACCGAAGATCTCTCGATGGCTAGCGGCGTGTTCGACATCAAGTGGGCGGGCCACAAGGTCCAGGACAAGGTGCTCCTGGGCGCCGCGACCGCCGACGGCACGCTCGAGCTGTTTGAGCTGCGCCACGCGGACGACCGGTTCGCTCTCCACACAACGCCTCTCGTGAGTGAGCGCGATCCCGATGCCATGAGCCTCTCGCTCGACTGGAGCAACCGCGTCCAGTACGAAGCCGACCCGTCGGTCTGCGTGAGCCACTCGGACGGGTGCGTCAATTGCGCATACACTTGGTGGGATGCTGGGAATGGAAAAAGAACGGAAACTGAACTTTCGTCTACATGGCTCGACAGCACCGTCTCGGTGTGGAGCGTCTCCTCGCCGGGGTTATCGGTGGTCGCAAAGGTGGGCACAACACGCGCATCTCCAGTCTGTTCTAAACTGCAGTATTCTAATATGCTGCTGGTGATCTAGTGGACGGCGCACGCGCTCTTTGGCTCGCCCATTGAAGCCTGGATCGTCGCGTTCAACTGCCACGACGCCAACGTCCTCTTCTCGGGCGCCGACGACGCGGTCCTCAAAGGCTGGGACCTGCGCGAGGCGCAGCGCAGGCCGCTCTTCCAGAGAGAGCACCACTCGATGGGCGTCTGCTCGATCCAGTTCCACCCGCACGACCCGCACCTCGTGGCGGTCGGCAGCTACGACGAGCACGTGAGTCTCTGGGACCACCGCAACATGGCTGCGCCGCTCTCGACGTTTGCCACGGGCGGCGGCATCTGGCGCCTCAAGTGGCACCCGCAGCGAGGAGCTCCGCAGGTATGTACTGAGCGATTGCGCATTCGCCCTACGGTATTTTCGCGGTGACTCATGGGAGAAAGTGCCCATCTTCCACCACTTTTTTTTCTGCTTGGAGAGCGGCGGACGCATCTCCCGTCTCTCCTCCTTCCATGGCTGGCAGTGGAAAGGGTCTCACACCATTTGCATGACTCTGCATTGGCACTAGGATCTCCTGCTCGCCGCCTGCATGCACAACGGCTTCCAAGTGCTGCGCCACGGCGGCGCGGTGCTGGAGCGGGTCGCGTCCTACGATCGCCACGCGTCGCTCGCCTACGGCGTGGACTGGTGGCGAGACCCCATGGCGCTCGCCAGCGCCGCGCCGGTCGTCGGGAGCTGCTCGTTCTACGACCACACCTTCCACGCGTGGCGTCGCCCCATTGAAAGTGTGCCATCTCATTGAACTTTTCGAGATAACCTATCTCAGTGGACTCATTTAGAAACGATTTCGGGAGTGTACATACAAGTATTACCGCTGCCTTGTCTCTGTTCCAGTCAGGCGGCCATGCGTCCCATCCTCCTCAGTCCACCAATCGGTTTACGCTCTTTCTATTGGTCGCTGAGAGGCGGTGTGGACCAATAGCATGCATCCGTGGGGAGTGACGCGTCAGTGTCAGCGCGGTCCGGCGGTTGGTCACAAAGTGGATTCCGCTTCTGACGCTCCAGCAAAGTGATCGACAGATCTCTGGAAAATGGCTGGGGGCGGATTCCGCACCAACCAATTGTTGTCCGTGGCATTCTCATTCGCACGGGAGCATGTCGCACGCAGCCCGCCCGTCGAGAAGGCTGAAATGGAAATGCGCAGGACGCGCGCTGCGCAGAACGGAACCCTGGCAATCGGAACAGCGTCGCTCCCATCTCATCCCTCCCAGTCGCCCATCATGTTCCTGCATCTTTCTTCTCGCAATCGCAACTGACCTGGAGTCACCAGGTCGCGATGCCACACTGCGGGTGTGCCATCATCAGGATCCTGCCACTCTCCCCAGCGATTGAGAACACAGAATATTTGGGCTGATTCGTTCTGAAACTTTGTGGATTTGGTGCGATTAGGAATCGACTGCCAAAACTCAAAAATCCATTTTTGGCGTCACAGGCTGAGAAGACGCCGTCGGAGATTCGAACGCACGCCACCAACCGTCCACTGGCGTCAGCCTTCGCTGACGGTTCGTATCTCTTTATGAGTCACTACTATATCTCACAGTCTGTGTGAGTCTCGACTCGGGGCACTGTAATCCCCATTCTGGGCACGCCCTGGGGACGTTGAGAATGGGGTTTGCATTGCTGTATGCGACGATCCCAGCGGTTTTGGTCTTGTCGTGAGAGATCCAGTCTGGATCTCTCTCAGGTGGTTGCAGTTGAAATTGAGGTTTGGAGCGAACTCTATTAGAAACAGATCGCGAGCTAATGGTCGACTCGTTGGGTGAATCAAAGATCTTGGGTTCTGTGACAACGCGCTCGCTCTCTCGCAGGCCATGACCAGCGGGTGTCGTTTTACGAGGGTGCGTATTCCTGATGACTGCGGTGGCTCGGTCTGTCTCTTGTGAAAGAAAGAGACCGACTGATGCAGGCACCAGCGACCTCCACAAGAAAAAGACTCTAGCAGCCCGGGCTTTTTTCGTGCACCTTGCTGAACCGACAGAGCCTCACTGGACCGCCCAGAGCCAGGCCTGGACGGTATTCGTTGGTGCGGCGGATGAGTTTTTTTTTTCATCTTGCCACGCACGCACAGCACCCAACCAACGCACGCATCCAACGGTTGGAGCTTTCC
The DNA here is from genome assembly GCA_023337755.1 of Pythium aristosporum. Taxonomy (NCBI): domain Eukaryota; phylum Oomycota; class Peronosporomycetes; order Pythiales; family Pythiaceae; genus Pythium; species Pythium aristosporum. The sequence goes on from JAADXL010001078.1 coordinate 9,072, forward strand.
AATAGGATCCCGACGCCTGACGACAAGAAACAAACAACGGTGAAAATTCCCGTTTCCAATATGGGATTTCCAGTTTTATTTCCGGTGGAAAGAATGGTGGTGCAGGCACCGCAGGAGGAAGATGCTCCACCATGGATCCGTGGCCACCAGACGGGCCAGATGATCCTCTCGTTTATGTTCCAAAAAATGGAGCTCCTCCTCCCACCGACTTGAACATAAACAAGCCGTCTTTTTCACGTTAGAAACGGTAGCATCTTAGTTGAAACGGGGAAGTTGCTCAATAGGGGTGCCACTGCTGATGGGACGGCACAGGCACATCATACAAATTTCAACATGTCTGCATGGGTTTCTATTTGGGATGGGCGATTTCAGAGTTGCTAAATTGAGGTCGAATAGTCCCCCATCCCAGGGGTACAATTGTCCCACCCCTTCTGTTCTGGCGATTTCTCCTGGCTCCCGAACGCTGTGCGTTTGGTCTCTCCTCGTCGAAAATCCTCACAACGCAAAGTGCCCCGAAGTAGCTCTTGCGAGTGCTCTCCATGATGGTCGACATTCAGCGACGTGCGGTGCTGCGCTCGCTCGCCAAGGGTGCTTCCTCGGTCCCCTCCTCCTCCTCCATCTCCTCTGCCTCCGCAGCGTCCGCCAGCGGTGCACGCTCGCCGCACATGTATCACTCCAAGAACGAGCCGCTCTCGGCCGCATTGGCCGACGTCGACGCCAGCGACGCCGCGTTCTTCCACGCACTGGCGGCGTCCACGTCCGTGACACCAACCATCACGTCGTCATCTTCTTCGGCGCCGTCGCCCTACGAATTCGGTGCCCATGATGCCGACAACCTCTTCGGCGCCTACGCCGACCCGCAGCCGCAAGAGGATCTCGACGCTGCGAGCGCGCCGTGGGATCTCTATTATCAATCCTCTGGCGTGACGCCCAACGGATCGTCCCTCACGGTCGCGATTTCCACGTCATCGTCGCCGGTGGCAGCTTCGTCCCACACGGGACGCGGCGGTAACGCTCGCACGGCCCCGCGACAGGGTGTCAAGCGCCCGCTGCTGGACCGTACGGTCTCAGCCTCTGGAGTGTCGGTGCCGATGGCGTCGCCCACGACGGCGGTCGCGAGTTCCATGCTTTCGATGCGCCTCTCGAGCGACTCGACCAAGTCGCCGGTGCCCACCCCTCGCGCGTCCGCTGGGGCTCGCGCCACGGCGGTGCGACGACCAAAGAAAGAGGATGCGTCGGGGAATGCGTCGTGCTCCTCCGGCAGCGACGAGCCGCCGGCCAAGAAGACCAAGGTCTCGCGGGAGCGGCAGCTTAAGATCAATGCTGCGTCTCGGCGATGCCGCAAGAAGCAAAAGCTCGAGCTGCAGTTTCTGCGCACGCACGTGGTCGATTTGCAGAGCGCGCTGAAAGACCAAGTGCAGCTGCTGCGCAGCACGGGCAGCCACCAGGCGCGCGTGGCGCGGTTGGCCATGTTTCTAGAGGAGAGCATTCGCCACGTCGAGGACATGAGTTCGGGCGGACGGCCCGGGACGCCTAAGGCGTCGCTCTATAACGAGGCCGAGCTCCAGCAGCTCAAGGCCACGGCCGACCAGGCACTGGCTGAAGAGGCCCAACAGGCGCAAGCCGAGCCCATGCCTAAGGAAGAAGTCGTGCCGGTCGAACGCTGCAGCGTGCGCGAGCTGGACCCGATGACGGGCTACGCGCTGAGCGACGACCGGCGCCGGTCGCTGCTCCACATTGCCGCCTTCATGCGCAACAACATTAGCCTGGAGAGCCAGAGCTTTTCGCCCGAAGTGATCTCGTGCCTGCCCATTGAGATGGACGGGTGGCAACTGCGGCTCGCGATCACGGAAAAGAACTACACGATCCACAACTGCAAGTTCTTTCCCTACAAGGTCGAAGCCATGTACGACTTTTGCTGGGACACGAACGTGGCGTCGAAAGTGAGCATCAAGCAGGGCAAGAACGACTACTGCGTGGTCACGCCGCTCGACAATGACGTGGCCCACGTCTACTCCAAGACGATTGGCAAGTGGTCGCTGTCAGTCCACGGCGTGGCCAACGTGAGCTACAACAGCCTCGTGTGCCGCTCGTTCCACGCCGAGTCGAGGCGCGCCATGATTTGCCAGCAGAGCGTGCTGGAAGACCGCGATTTCCAGGACGAGTCGACGATCCCGTGGCTCTTCAAGCGGTGGGTCGTCTTCCAGCCGCGCGTGGTGGACGGCGTCGAAGGCACGTTTGTCGAGGCCTACCGCACGGCCAGCTACGCGACGGGCCGACTCATCTACAAGGAAGACAACACGTACGACAGCTTTTGCGAGCACCTCATCCGCCGCTACGCCGAGTCGAATTCGCTGCTCGAGCGCACGATGGCGCGGGACCCGCGCTTCCACGAGCACGGCACTCGCTCGGAAGAGGACCTCGCCACGGAGCTCCTCATGGCGGACCAGTACGAAGAGACCACGTCCGACCGCATGGTCAAGGATCTGCTCTTGTTCTGAACGAAACTTGATCCCCCACGAGAACCGTTCTGTGGAAGGCGAAGAACCGTTCTGTCGATTGGAAGGAGAGAAGAGAAAAAAAATGTCATGCGATGTTCTGTCAGTCAGTAGATTATTTAGGCTCTCCGTAAACATGCTCTCTCGGTGTTTGTATGGGGTCCGTGCCAAAAATCATGTTTTGGGGGGGGGGGGGGG
>JAADXL010001079.1:0-11759 GCA_023337755.1 Pythium aristosporum
CCACGCGGCGAGACCGGCTTGGGCAATCCCCTTGATCAGACGCCCACGCGTGGTCCACTGGAGCCAGCTGCGTTGGCTAACAATCATAGATACACTTGCCCACGCCCCATGGACTGCCGGTCCACGATACGCCTGCGGGGCGGTATCACCGACGCTTGAAGCAACAGCAACGCTGGCAGAAGGCCGGCCACGCGCGAGGTCTTTGATACTTTCGAGGCTCGCAATGAAGCCCGGCGAGATGACGACACGCGCGGCCAGGTCACCGTACGACGCCACTAGCAGGAGTTGGAATTCGTTGGATGCGCTGACAAACCACGTGCCATTGAACCACAGGTTTGTCTGGAAGATTTATCGCTCGAGGTCGCATAGTCGGCCGAGTGCAAGAGGACGAAGCGTCGCGGGCACGACCACGGACGAGACGAGATCGAGCAGCGCGTCGATCACGAGGCAGACCACGCGCCGCACAAGCGGACGGTGCGTGAAGACGTAGTGAAGCAAGGGCGTACATACGCAGTTGACCGCGATGAGCCCGACGAAGAGATTGTTAAAAACCACGGTCACGGCACGTGCTGGCTCATGCGGTACGCCTGGTACGACTGCAGCACGGTTTTGATGCCCTCGAGCGCGAGGTGGTGCGCATGAAGTACGGTCCTACGTCCAAGAAGCCGTGCCGACCAATACACGTTCGAGTGCTTTCCAGCATCCCCCTCGCCTGGTTTCCGGCGTGGGCTCGACCGACTTTGTCGAAGTTTCATTGATCTCTCTGGTACTCTGAATGGCCGCTCGCCGAGCTTCTGAGAAGCCCCATCGACGAGATCGGATTGAGCAGAGCTCAGCAGCGCAACGTGGATAATGCTCATGGCACCGTACGTGACAGCGACGTGCCGGTAACCTGCCATGGCGATGTCGAGGCGATAGAACCGCAGCATTATGGCCAGCGGCGAGTCGGGCGTCGTGATGCAGTAGCTGTATGCGATGCCGCCGCAGTAGACGGCGCACACCACGTGGAGCAGCGCCGCGCTCTGCCAGACACAGCCAAAGACGCGGATGTTCGTACACGGGGACCGTCGGCGGATCGTTGGTCGCGGTGGGTTCCCCAAAGGCGAGGTGAACGGGATGGTGGGCGATACTGGTACCAGCGAGGGAGCGATCATGGGCTTTGAGCTGACCATGATGCGGCGCGCGCTGTGGTGTACTGGAGCTAAACAACAGCAATTTGCTGAGGTGACGACTCTCAGCACCACGGTCCAACTCCTGCCATGCCTTAAAACGACGCGCTATTTTAAGTGACCGGAGGAGGATACAACCTAGAAGCCATTCATCCTGAAACGCCTTTCCACGCGGGTGCTTGTTTCCGACGGACATTAATGCGCAAGACCTCTTCCCATCGCTAAAGATACACACTCATCACCAGTCATTTGCACTGTATGCCTGTGTGGTTTTGACTCGGGGACCGAAGAGTGGGGAGTTCTCGTTGCGATGTCCCATCCACCCCGTGCTGGAGTCACAAACAGTGGCGCCCGTTCAATCAAATCATTGTGCAACAGTGTAGAGACCATGGTCCGCCTCCGCCCAGCACTTGGTCGGTCGCTCAGTATCTATCGAATCTAATTTCATACCACCAGGACAAGATAGGTCACCAGGTCCGGAAGCAGGCATCCTACATCTTACAATTGCTGCCCCACGGAATGCCCAGAGGACGAGGACAAGTCTGCACCGAGCTCTCATTGGTCGCCCAGCCGGCTGGCTTGCTGCATCGCCCTAATGATCATTGTTCTGATGTTCTATTCGGTCACAAAGACACCGTGACTGGTGCACTGCCTGCTCCAGTAACGAGCTTCCCAGTGTCGAACAATTGCTGCGTTTCGAACAGCTCACAACCGACCCCATCTTCCCAGTGTCGAACACTTACTGCGTCTCGAGCAGCTTCCACCAACTAGAAGAGCATCAAGCAGACAAGAACGATCGACAGCTCCCATGGGCAATACCTTCCGCCGCACGCAGCCTCCACACTCGACGCTGCCCTCGCCTCCCAAGTCCAAGTATCATCAGAGCCCCTCAGCGAAAGTCTACGTCTCGATCTATGAGCAAGCGTTTGCCGGGGCCGATATCGACATGGCCAAGCCCTTCGATGAGAGAACGCGCCAGCGGATTCTCAAGCGCTGTGAGTCCATAGGGACCGATAGCGATCAATCGGCAATGCAGCCCAAGTATACGCTGAAGCGGGCGCGTTCGGGTGGCGGGTAGCTCCTAGATCAAGGTCTATTAACGTTGTGATAGTACAATCGGACTTATGGCCACCTATCTTCTTCGCCAGCCAAGATACTTTGCTTTTCGACCCACGGACTGATCGCGATGGCGAATTTCGCTGGGCGGGCAAATTTCGAAATCCGATGGCTGGCTGGTGCTGTTGCCAGCAGAGTTTCCTTCGGTGTCTGCTCGTGTCTAGTCGGCGTTGGACGGATTGTCGCTTGTGCTGCATCGACTGCATTGTTTGTAGGAGCTGCGCTCGTTCTCGTCTTCACAGAACAGCTGGTCGCTGATAAATAGACCGAACTGAAAATGGGTTCATTTTCCAAACATGATATGACTACAATATCAGTTGCCCAGTCTTCATCACTTGCGGGAGTGTCTAAGTGGAATCAGAACGTCGTGCAACTCAAACGTGTCCATGGGCTCGACAGCCTCATAGCTTAGAGACGTCAAGGCTCGGAGCAGCACCTTGATGACCACGTATGTCGTCCGCGACGACAGTCGTTGCTGTATTACGACATACTCGTAAGGTTATCATAGTGTCGGGTCTCGTCACGAAAATCATCCCTCTTATTGTTGAGTATTCACTGGTTCCCTCTACTCGTCTTCCTCGTCGTCTTCTTCTTCGTCCGAGGTCTCGCCGGCGCCTTCAATGACGCTGATCGCGACTTCATTCTCCAAATCACAGCCTGCGTATCCATCACAGATGACGTACAATTGGAAGCCATACTCGCCGACCTGCTCCGGTGCCGTAAACTCGAGCTGCACGGAAACCCTGGAGCTCGCAAACGGCACGCGCTTGATGCTCAGCAGCGTATTTTTTGCGGCGTCGCCCAGCACGACCCACCAGTTTTCGGCCTTTTTTACCGGGAAATGGCTGGCCTGCACGAGGCCCAGCTGATCATCGTCGTTCTCATCTTCATCGTCGTCCGCACCCTCGCGTTCCAGCTGTACCTTGACGGCGACACTCGCGCCACACGAAATGTTCTTGCCGTTGTTCGCGACCTTGGTTTGCACATTCACGTCCGGGTACGCATTACAGAACTTTGCCACGGCCGACATCTTGTCGTTGGTAAACGGCAGTAGCTTCTGGCGCGCCTTGTCGTCCATGCTGAGAATATCCAGTGGCGTCTCGACCTCGTCATCTAGCTTCATCGACTTCAGGGTCTTGAGCGTATCCTTGGTGAAGTAGGGGATTTGCAGCAGCGGCGACTCCGTGTTCCACTGAGCCTGCACGACCATTTGCGCGAGGTCCATGGCCGCGAGCGCCGGCTTGAGCCATCCGTTCGAGCTGATCACGTCGACCATTGCGTGAATTAACCGCACGGCATGGGACAAAATGAAATGCAAGTCCTGGCGAAGCAGCGGACTAAGCTTTTCATGCTGCTTGCTGAAATGCATCTGCAAAAGCACGTTCGCCTTCACGTGGGTCTGCGCGTAGTCACCGTTCGCGGCGACTGGGAACTTCAAGTGCTTGGCAAACGCCTCCAGCCGTTCTTCTTCACCAAATCGACTCGGCAACTCGCTGAACTCAGTGGCGGACGCGAGGATCGTGAGCAATGCCTTGAGCTTGGATTGTGCTGTCAGACTGCACGCAAACAGCTCGATCGTCGTGTACTTGATGTAATAATACGCCGCGATCATGCCCAAGTTCAGCGGCGACAATGTCTCCTCGCCATCATCATCTTCGACCACTTGGATGCACCGCGATTCCTCCAGTGCGTTTACAGTCGTCTCGACGAGCTCCGACAAGTGGTCCGACAAATGGACATTCGTCGCGCCTTGCAGGTTGTAATAGTTGGGGTTCTTGATCAAACGGCGGTACATGAACGTCCACGTGAGGTAGTCCACCGCGTCTTGCTTGCTCTCGATCGTCTTGGTCACAATCTCGGCGTTCACGTGATCGGTCAAAAAATGCTCGAGCTGCGACTCGACCGGTAGCGGATCATATAGGAACTTCGCGTAGAACTTTTTCTTGGACGAGTGACACATAAGCACACACTTGACGGTGCTTGTGGTCGTTGAGTCCTTCGCAAACTTGGTCATTTGGAAGACATCGGCGAGCTGATAATCAACATAGCGATGCTCCTTGCCATCGAAGTACTGTGTGCCCAACACCACGACCATGTACGCATGGATCTGCGCACTGCGCAACGACCAGGCGAGCGAGTGCGGCACCACGAGCACGCGCAGGTTGCCTCGTGCAAACTGCTGTAGCACGTACTCTCGGTTCCTGCGGGTCATTCCGTCCGTACAGTAGCCCACACCGCTCTCCAGTGTTTGCAGCAGTGCCGGATCCTCCGTGGGCAGCTCCATTCGTTCCTCGGATGATACAAACTTGTTCGGATCGTTCTCGGCGAGTGCAAATGTGATCAAGTCGATCGCGCTCAGCTGTGCTTGCTTTGCTGACGGTACAAACACGACGATCTGTTTCTTCTTCTTCTCGTCGTCACCCGCCGAAAGTGCGTGGTGCACGATTGTGTTGTAAGCGGGCTTACCCATAGCAAGCATACGCGACGAGAAATCGTTGATATCGAAACCTTGCACGCGAATCTCGAGCGGCTGTGGACGCACGTTTGGATGGAAATTGAAAATGCCGTCACTCGAGCTCGCGCCTAGCCACTCGCCGACGTCCCGTGCATTTGCAATCGAGTTGCCCATAGCAATAATGCGCAGTCGGTGAGTCTTCGCCTTGTCGTTTTGAGCGGCAATGAAGCGCATGCGCGACAGCACAATTTCAAGTACTGGTCCAAATGCTCCACCACCAACGAAGTGGACCTCGTCGACGACGAGCAAACTGACATTTTGGATACGTTTGCGCTGCTTCCATCGCCGCGAGAGCACGTCCCACTGCACAGGCGTGGCAACAAGAATGTTCGCATTCGCGAGCAGTCGCAAGTCGGCCGTTGCGTCGCCTGTGAGCTGAACGACGTTCTGTCGCCAATAGCTGTGCTCACCAAACTTGTCATTCCAATCCTCAAATGTGGCGTCGCAACCCGACGGCTGTGGGTTCAGGTACACGATCAGGTGATCGCCATATTCGTCACTGTCGTTGTCGGGCTGGCCGAGTTGTAGCAGAGTCTTCATGACGGCGATCTCGGCAACGACGGTCTTGCCACACCCGGGCGGCGAACCAACAAAAATATTGCTGTCAGATTCCAGCACACGCGGAAGTACCTGCGTCTGGATCGAGTTGAAGCGCGAAAATTTCCACGGGCTCGGTTTGGTCGACTTGACGCTCTTCAGCATAGCTTCGGCGATGACCTTTTTGCCGCCGGCAAGCTTGAGTAGTGCGTTATTGACCATGAGCGGTTGCAGATCCAAAAGTTCGGTCGGTGGTGCATTCTTCTGGGGCAGCAGCAGCTTGTGGAATGAGATCGGCAACGAGCTTTCGCAATTAATCCATTTGTCCGACACGACCTTGATATAGTACAGCGGGGCAAGCGGCTCAAACAGCGGGATCGTAAAGCTCACGTACGTCTCGTGGGTCGCAAAGCGGCGCTTGATCACGAGCCACTCGTGGTGGAGAATGGTCTCGCTGTCGACATCATGGACAAAGACCCAAAAGCCCTCTGAGTTGCCATGGAGCTCGCGGTTGAATTCGAAATCCGGTGTGACCATCAAATCGACTTTGAGCATCGATCGTGTGATCGGCTGCACATGCGCCGAGAGCTCAAGCTTGGGGAACTGGTGGATATGCTTGTAGAGCTGACGTCCGTACTGTGGATGGTTGATCAGCTGGCCAAGATCCGACGGCTCCAAGTCCAAGTATTTCTCCCACGCGATGTCTTTCTTCTCTAGACGCTTCAGGATACCCTCGGGAATGACCGATGCGAACTGCCGCAGCGGCGTGTGCGAGAGCCACATGCGCTTGTCAACCATTTTGCAAAAGCTCAGCATGCGCTCGGTCACGGCAGCCCAGCCACGTGTCAAGCAAATCTCGAACAAAGCGCGGAAGATTCGTGCCGCCGACTGGTGGATATGGGCCATGTCGGCCAGCAAAGCAAACCCATCCAGCTTTAGTCGAGAGATGTACGCTTGAAGAAGCACGTTCACTTTTGCCGAGCCTGTACCGGTCCCTGAGGCACTTGAACTGCTGGATACAGCGAGCGATTCTTTCACGGGCACTGGCACGCGCTCGAGCAGTTTGGTGAGCTCAAGCCGCTCTTCACTTCTGATAATGATGTACTTGAACTCATTCGAGAGCGAAAACAACCGCAAGATCTCAATGTCCGACATGTGAGGCTTCAAGTACTCGTTGTATGTCTTGATCGAGTCGTGCGAGATGTAGTAGTGACTCGCGACACGGCCGAGAGCTGTCACCTGGAAGAGCCCCGAACGACGTTCGTATTTGATTAGGTTGTGCTTGGCCAACAGCGTCGCGGCCGAGTGGACGAGGTCTGTGCGATACTGGAGCAGCGTCGGATCCGTTTTTCGGTCCGCCAGCGAGATCCCATACAACGTTGGATTGCGCAGCATGCGAATGAATAGATACGTATATCCCAGCCATGTCGCAGCTTGGGCGATATTCTGAACCGTGCCTAGTACGATCTCGGCATTCAGGTTGTCGGCGAGGCGGGCCATGAGCTGCGACTCGACCGGGAGCTGCTGGTTCATGAGCGAAAGATAGTACGTGAGCTGTGCATGTTGCGTGAGGATGATGCCCTCGCCCTGGGTATCGTACTGGACACGACCGGCACGCCCCAGCATCTGCAGAATATCGAGTGGACTCAGTTCCGTCCAGTCGCCACGCTCGGCGTTGTAGATCTGCGTGCCCTTAATGATGACCGTATGCGCGGGCAAGTTGACACCCCACGCGAGCGTCGCCGTGCTGACCAAGACTTTGAGGTGACCCGCAGCAAAGAGGTTCTCAACGAGCGTTCGGTGCTCGCGCTTCATGCCGGCATGGTGCATGCCAAACCCATACGGCAGCAGATCCTTGAGATCGTCAGCCCGCTCGAGCTTGTCAGCTTCTTGAATCAAAACTTCGCTCGACGCCGAGTTGGGCCGAAGCAATGTGGACAAATTGTCATTCTCGACAAACAGATCGCGGATCGCCTGTGCGGTACTGGCAGTTTCCTTGCGCGAATGCACAAACACCAAGACTTGGTTGTCGCGCTCAGCCTGCTCAAGCACCTTGTCATAGCAGATTTCGTTCATCAGCGCGAAACGCTTGATCGCTTTCTTCTCCATGACACCAATATACTGCTGCTGGAGCGGCACTGGGCGGTAGCTCGAATCAAAGTAGAATAGCCCCTTGGACGGATCAACACGCAGAAATGCCGCGACGTCTTCATAGTTGGGAAGCGTCGCCGACAACCCGACCAGTCGCACCATTTGCTGAGTTGCCTCGACGCTGCGGATCGTCCGCGACACCAGCGCCTCGAGCACGGGGCCGCGCGAGTCGTGGAGCAAATGGATCTCATCGATAATGATCAACCGAACGAGCTGCGTGTACGTGCGATCATCACCGGATTTGCGAGTGATGATATCCCACTTCTCGGGTGTTGTCACGATGATCTGCGTGTTGAAAAGCTGCTCCCGTGAGAGGTTTTGATCACCCGACAGCTCACGAACTTCAATACCGTAGGCGTCCGTTAAGCGCGACGACAGGTTGAGCACGACTTCTTGTACCAGAGCTTTCATCGGAGCGACATAGACAATCTTGAATGAGTTCAAATCGATCGCTCCGGTCTCCGGATCCCGGGCCTTCATAACTTCGTGGAGAATCGTGAGCATCGCGACGTTCGTCTTACCGGCACCAGTCGGTGCACACAACAAAAGGTTCTCACTCGACTCGAATGCCGCCGGAAACATTTTCGACTGCACGCGGTTCAGCGACTCCATGCCTTCAAACGGTGCCTGAGACCATTTCGGGAGTGTCGAGATTTTGATGCGGGCTTTTTCTTCGGCAGCGGCACTCGTCGTTCGCACGGCCGGCACATGAACTTCTTCGTACCCTTTCTTCTGAGCACGCCACGTACCCTCAGGCAGCCGCACGTCCTTGTTGCTCATCAAATGACCGGCTTCCTGGAAGCTTAGCGACGCGAGATCGATATATCGCTGCGGTTTCTTGGCCGATGACGAGGAGGCAACAGCTGACGCGTCGTCCATCTCGACATCGTCGTCGTCATCCCCATCGTCCTTCGTGGTTCTCGAGCCGCCACCCGCCTTGTGTTGCTGGTGCTTCCGCAGTTTGTTGGCTTCGGCACGCGACGTACTTTCCTTGGCGCCAATACGGTCCTGCATCCACGACTCCGCAGATGCCGTGTTAGCCAGCTCCCGCAAAATGCGTTCGCCCTCGCCACCTTGCAAGGACTCGTCCGCGAGCAGTTCGTTCTCAATGGACTTCCGCTCGCTCTCGCTCTGTGCCTGCTTGAGTCGTGTGCAATACACGACCGTCGCACGGTTCTCGAGCAGCAACTTGATAAACTCGAACTTATCATAGTCGAGCAATAGGACGAGTTGGTTCTCGCACGCGCTCAGATCGGCACCGGCTTCTCTCAAAATGGCCAATACATCGTCGGCCAACTTGGAACTCACATCAGCGTCCTTGTAAAACTTGCCGAGCTCACGCTGGAGCCAGAATGCATCAATGCTATGCACACTCAAGCGGGACGTCGCGTCCTCTGGGAATTCCTCGTCCTCGCCCGTTAACCGCATCGCACCCTTGCTCGAGCGTGCGGCCCGCGCGCGAGCAGCCGTCGCCGCCTGTGCGTCATGCTCTTCATCGTCTTCATCATCGTCGTCCTGTTCATCCTCGTCTTCATCGTCGTCGCGGACCTCGTCCAAATCTGACTCGTCATCTTCGTCGTCTTCATCAAACACGACCGCGACGCCCATTTCCTTGTCGAGCTCGCCGCCGCCAGTCTCGGCGTCGCCCTCCTCCTCCTCCGCATTTGCCGCACTGCCGTCCAACTGGTCGGGAAAGAAATCCGTGATGCGCTTGCCGAACACGACGAGCTGGTTGAAGACATCGGGCGTAATTTTCTTGAGCAGTTTCTTGACCTCGCGGTGCTTCTCGTCGTCGCGGTACGCATCGTTCTTAAGAATCGACAGCACTTCGTCGGCCGTGCCGGCCAAGATCTCGCCCGGCTGGTCGCCCAGGCTGCGCGCGACGATGCTCAGGATTTGCTCGTACGCGTCCTGGCTCGCAGGGTTCTTCGGACGGTACGACCGACTCTCGAGCGCGAGACTCTCGCTCAGAATATTCGTCTTGGTCGATGCCAGTCCGCCGGTCGTAAACAGCATCCCTTTGCCGGCAGAATCGCGGTCGTCGCCTGCGTCCACTACGCCGCCGCCGCGCGAGAGTTGCTTGATCTTCTTTTTCAGCCGCTCCTCGTGGTCATCGCCGGATCGCTTCTTGCGGTCCTTTTCGCTCGCTGGTGCCGACGCCTTCTGTGCACGGTCGCCCATGCGGTACGTGATGCGTCCGGCGAGCGACTCGACCTCGCCCGTGGGCTCGTCGCCGCGGCGGCGCGAGTCGCGGTCGGCCTCCAAGACCAAGTTGGAGTTGGCCGTGTACGCATACTGCCGCGAGCGCGCGTGGTCTTCCGCCATCGTACCTTACACGGTCGGATCGAACAACGCAGCGCAGAGACGCAGAGCACTATGGAGCAACCGGCAGAGGTCTTCCTGGCGCTGGAGAGAGCAATAACGACGGCGTCTTCCTCGGGTCCAATCTTTTTCCCCGCGCGACGCCTTGCGGATGTTTCCGTTCGATATGGTGGGAAGGGGGTTGGTTGGGCGCTTGAATAGTAGCCCCTGTCTTCAATTCATTTTTGAATTGAATTGTATGGCGGAGGCAATTCACAGGCAAAAAGATTTGAAAACGTTATATACACTACCCATACGGTATGTAACGTTTCCAAAGTATTTCGCCCGAAATAACCAACGTTCAATTCACATGATTTGAAAACGTTAAATTCCGTATGGAACGTTTCCAAATCAAAGGTGCCGAAAATAACCAACGTTCAATTCGCAGGCCTCTGAAATACTGTGAATTGAACGTTGGTTATTTCGAGCGTTAGTGTATCCATTTCGCACCACGTCACACGTGTCACACGATGACCTCAAGGGTGCACTGCACCCTTGAGATGGTTCACAGCCACTTTGAGCTCCAGCAAACACTCCACATATTGACAACTATGCGCATTGTGGACTGTGCTGTCTACCGTACTCTCCGTGATCGTCCCAGCAGCAGGAAAAGACTGCGACCGCTCCAACTTCCAAACCGACTGCGATGTCATAAGCAATATCTTCGTCGACGCATGCGGTTTGGCGAATTTGGCCATTCCGTATTTGTTGGAAGAACGTAGTGGCGACGACAACGAGTGGTAGCGTTGGTGCCTGTGCGTCGTGCGTATGTATTAATACTGTAAGATGAATGAACTGTACCCGGCACGACAAGTCGACTTGGTGACAGCCGACTGTATAATAGGTAGGCGAGTTCGTGGGAGTACATACAGTACTACAGTACTCCCACGACCGTCTGAGCACAAAGATCGCTTCGCAGTTGCGTACGAGTACATGTACAGGCATTGCACATTGATGGTGCGACGAATGTGACAGTGCCCATGCTCGTTTTCTGATTACGCGACTGTAGTGTATAGAGTACTGTAGACAGTGCCTAGTAGTGTCTAGTACAGATGTTCTCATGTGTAAGGAAAAGAATACACAATTCAAAAGAGCCCCGTCTGACAAAATATAAAGGTAGTGATGAAGGCGAATTTGTCGAATGTACCAGGCAAATGTCATGTCAGACAGGGCGGGCATTAAATATCACTCTTTCCTTACACGTGAGAACATCTGTAGACACTCTCAGATCCGTCACAGGGATCTGTCAGCTCCGATCTGAGAGTGTCGAGCTCATGGATTCCCTTAACAAACATTGAGTACATATCTTGCAACCTGTGGTTGGTCCGAGCGCGTGGAGTCCACCGTGGTCTGAGGCCTCTACGGTCCACGACGGACGAGCAATGAAGCGTTTCTTTCCTAACGTTACAGCATCGAAAAGGCGCTTCCCCGAGTTGTTCTCGAGTAATCTGGGAATCTCAGATTACCGTAGGCTACTGCGGGAAGACAGCTCCTGTCGATCTGATTATCACACCATCCGCCTTTCTCATCACCTTGCCCAGACCCATCACGGTGTTGACCACCGGGGATGATTGACCCGCGTACCCGTTCGCTGTTTGGGTTTGTATGTTAATTAACGACACCGACGGGTTTGTGATGTGGGTCCAAACCCATGTACCAGATCACAATGGGTTCAACAGTTACAAATTGTAACTGCACACGTGCACATAAACAGGCCGTACCGATAGCCACTCGAGCAATGGATCTTCCACAATCTTCTCATAAATCTTCCTTTGTGGAACAAGGTGTTTCCCACGCCACGGAAGGGACCCTACAGCTCCCCACCATTCCTCATTTTGCACTCTGTAACTCGAGTCGTCTCTCCCCTCCTTCACCATGCGCTTCGCATCGCTCGCCGTCGCTCTGGCAGC
>JAADXL010001080.1:0-11742 GCA_023337755.1 Pythium aristosporum
CGCTCTTTGTAGTTCAAGCAACCTCTCCGCGGAGATCCCCTTTCCGTTATCCTTTACACGAATACGGATCACGCCATCTGATTCTGCGGCTGTGATGGAAATCCGGTTATCATCATCATTCGTGCGAAAACCATGCACAATGTAATTTTCAATGATTGGCTGGATCAACAACTTGACGATCATGCTCCCCGCCGCTGCATTCTCGATATGAGTCTCCACTTCCAATTTGTCCTCATACCTGTACTGAACCAAAGCCAGGTACATGCCGCACAGCTCTATTTCCTCCGCCAAGGTTACATGCGTCTGCTTTTTGATCAGATGCCGGAACATCGTGGCAAGAATATAAATCATTTGCCCAACATCTCTGGCTCCCAAGCTGATGGCTTTCATGCGGATGCTTTCCAACGTATTGTACAGAAAATGGGGATTGATCTGGGCTTGTAAAGCCACGAGCTGCGCATTCTTTTGCTTGATCTCCGACACATATACCGTCTCTATGTAAGACTCCAGCCTATCACACATATGGTTAAATCTCTGCGAAATCTGCTGTAATTCATCCTCACCCTCCATCTCGATCCGCTTACTCAGGTCTCCCTCCTGCCACCGCCGCATGTAAAGGACGAGCCTGTGAATTTTTTTGGAATATCGGCGAATGATGGTGAACGTTATCGCAAAGCTAATAATGATGCACAGGATAACAATCCCGATAAGACTGAGACGAATCGCCTGGAGGCTCTGTTTGATGTGTGACTCCGGAATAATGGCAGCCACGACCATGCCTGTATTCCCGATATTCAGCAGCTGCACCTTGGAGCGTTCCTCCAGATTCACCCAATCTTCCGGTAAATTCATCTGCCCCCAATAAGGGTAAACGGTGTTGTCATACTTGCCCTGCGAATCGAAAATCACCTGGCCTTCCCCTGTCATCAGCATGATCCGACTGTCCTTGCCATCAAGTCTGTCTCGAAGCAGCCCTTTGATGCGGTCTGTATTCAGCTCAAACATAATTGCACCGTACTGCTTCAATGTCACGGAGTCTTTGAGCACATTCGCGTAGCTATACGGGGTAGGCTCATCAGCCATTTTCCCTTCGAACAGCGGTTCGCTGCCCATATACTGCCAAGGTGCACTCCTCAGCCGCTGGAACCAGTCCTGATGCCCTGCAGACAGCTTGGGATGATAGTAAAAGTGCTGAGTCTCCCGATTAAGAACATAGAAGAAATCCTGATCCGTGCTGTATAAGACGACATTTGCAATCGAAGCCTCATCCTTTAACAGCAGACGCAATTGATAATCGAAGTTCCCTCGCTCCGTACGGTAGCTGTAAGCATATTGATTCAGGCGCCAATTGAGAAAATCCTCATATTCATGAGTCAGAAAATATTTCAGATCATCGCCGATCATGGCGTCGGTATAAATCTGCTGCACGGCGTTATACAGCCGTTCGTACTGCTGATTCAGGTTGATACTGACAATATCCAGCTCCTGCAAACTGGCATCCATCTGTTCCTGTACGACCCGTTGCTCATAGTAGCGGTAGGCCAACACGGAGACACTGATAAATAACAGGACCATCACCATTGAATAAAACAGCAGGATTTTGTTGAACATTTTTTTCTTCAGGTAATTCCTATACATGGTTCGTATTCTGGACATTCGTGCCTGAACACCTCCTTCAGACCCATTTCCAACTCAGTGTATCACCGTTTGGTTAAATTCGACAATCTCCCCCTCGCAGGATCTGTAATCCATATTTTGGTTTGTCAAAAGCGAATGGAAGCGCTATAATGGGCGCATTCCCCTATGAATATATGTAATACATACTCGCTTTGGATGCTCTCTACATATGGATCACTCCCCGATAAAATGTACTGGGGGTTCTTAACGATGTTTCTTACTGAAAACAAACTTCAAGCACGTATCAATGAATTATCCGAGCTCCGTTACCGGGATCGTTTACCTTTACATGCTTTTCTTGCCTGCGAAGATCGCAGGGAAGAGATTAACCCTGCCCTTCCGGCGGACGATAGCGATTGGAAGCCTATGCATACAGGAGAGAACTGGTCCGGTCGAGATCTCTATTTGTGGCTGCGTACAAAAGCCGAGTTCCCTTCCTCCTGGGAGGATAAACGGGTTGTCGGCCTGTTTGATTTTGGCGATACCGGCGGTGGTAACAATTCCGGCTTTGAGTCGCTGTTCTACTGGGATGGCAAGCCTTATCAAGGCGTGGATTCCAACCACAAGGAAGTGTTCTTTCCAGCCTCTGCGGCAGGCAGCACCAGCGAGTTGGTCTTCCGCTTATGGTCTGGTCTGGAAGGTGGAGGTCAGCCCCGCAATCAGACACATACGTTCAGACAAGCAGAACTGTGCTGGCTGGATGAAGCTGTTGATGATCTTGTATTTACAGGGTCGGCGATTCTGGAAACGGTCCGAATTCTGGATGCCCATGCACCGGAACGTACGAAGCTGCTTCATGCGCTCCAGCAATCCTTCCGCCTCATTGACTGGTCGCAGCCTAAGTCCGATGTCTTCTATGCATCTGTCCATGACGCAAGGGATGACCTGAGTACCCGACTGAGTGCGATGGACAAAGCCTCTGATGTGACTGTCACCTGTATCGGCCATACTCATATTGACGTTGCCTGGCTGTGGCGGTTGAAGCATACGCGTGAGAAATGCGCTCGTTCCTTCTCTACCGTTATGCGCCTGATGGAAATGTTCCCAGAGTACGTTTTCCTCCAAACACAACCTCAGTTGTACGAATATGTGAAAGAGGACTATCCGGAACTGTACGAGTCCATCAAGGAACGTGTCGCTGAAGGCCGCTGGGAAGCGGGCGGCGGCATGTGGCTTGAGGCAGACTGCAACCTGACCTCGGGCGAGTCTTTGGTTCGGCAGTTACTGATCGGCACTCGTTTTCTAAAAGAAGAGTTCGGGACAGAATGCCGATATCTGTGGTTGCCAGATGTGTTCGGCTACAGCTGGTCGTTGCCGCAAATTCTGAAAAAATCCGGCATTCATACGTTCATGACGACCAAAATCAGCTGGAACCAATACAACCGCATGCCATTCGATACATTTCACTGGCGCGGAATTGACGGCTCAGAAGTACTGACTCACTTCATTACTACACCCGAGCCTTGGTCCGAGCCGGGTTCCTGGTTCTATACCTATAACGGCAAGATCATTCCGAAGACGGTTAAGGGCATCTGGGATGCCTACCGTGATAAGGAGATGAACCAGGATCTACTTCTGTCGTACGGATATGGCGATGGCGGAGGCGGGGTCAACCGCGAAATGCTGGAGATGAGACGGCGGTTAGATCAGTTGCCCGGACTCCCCAAAGTCACGACAGGACGCGCGGATGATTATTTTGAGAAGCTGCAGGAAACTGTGGAGAAGACCGATTCGTACATCCATACATGGGATGGCGAGCTGTATCTGGAATATCACCGCGGAACGTATACTAGCCAGGCGTACAACAAACGGATGAACCGCAAGCTTGAGCTGGCTTATCGTGAAGCGGAATGGCTGAATGCATTGCAAAGTATTGTGCACAATGACTGGAATCTGTATCAAGCAAAGTCCCTGACTGCGGGTTGGAAAATCATTTTGCGCAACCAATTCCATGACATTATTCCCGGTTCCTCCATCACGGAAGTGTATGAGGACAGCAGAATCGAATATGCAGAAGCCGAGCAGATTGGCCGTAACGTGGACACGCAGGCCCGGACCGCTATCGCTGGCAGCGGAGAATCTCCTTATACGTACACTATTTGGAACGCTTCCCCATGGGTCGTTACAGAGATCGTGAACATTCCTGCGGCTTCAGGCGAACTGGAAACAGGGGCTTGGCTGAGCGATTCCGGTGATATCCTGAAAGCTCAATACCAAGATGCACGTTGGTCCGTCGAGGTGAAGGATATTCCTTCGCTGGGGTATACCACAATTCACTTCCAGAGCAGTACGGTAAACGACAGCCTTATGCACTCATCATTCACCCATACAACGAATGGGATCGAGACACCGTTCTATCAGCTCGAGTGGAACGAGGATGGACAGTTGACCCGCCTTTACGATAAAGAGTCTCAACGCGAGGTGCTTGCCAAAGGTGCAAGAGGCAATGTGCTTCAGGTATTCGAGGACAAACCGCTGGCCCATGAGGCCTGGGATATTGATATCTTCTATCAGGAAAATATGCGAGAGATTACGAAATGCACCAGCATTGAAGTCGTAGAGACTGGGCCGCTTCAGGCCGTGATCCGCTTCGCTTGGGAATACCTTGGCTCCACCATTACGCAGAACATGACTTTATATGCTGGGCATCGGCGGATCGATTATGACACTGAGGTGGATTGGCATGAACAACAGCAACTGCTGAAGGTTGCCTTCCCTGTCGGTATCCGCTCCACCGAAGCCACCTATGACATTCAGTTCGGCAACGTTAAACGGCCGACGCACTGGAATACAAGCTGGGACTGGGCACGTTTCGAATCCGTTGGCCATCAATGGGCCGATCTGTCAGACAGAGGCTATGGCGTCAGCTTGCTGAATGATTCCAAATACGGGTATGACATTAAAGATAACGTTATGCGGTTGACCCTGATCAAGAGCGCGACGCATCCTGATCCACATGCGGATCAGGGACTGCACTGCTTCACCTATGCCCTTCTTCCACACCAAGGGGATTGGCTGGTTGGTGGAACCGTGCAGCAAGCTTGGCTTCTGAATGCTCCACTTCGATATACACAGGGTCAATCAGAGCAGCCAAGTCGCTCCATGTTCACCTTGTCCGGCAGCACAGCCATGATCTCGGCAGTCAAGAAGGCCGAGGATTCCAATCGTGTCATCGTTCGCGTTCATGATTATTCCGGCAGCATGAATACGCTGGAACTGACAAGCGACCTGCGGATTCAAGCGTGGAGAGAATGCAATCTAATGGAAGTACCGGATGGCGAACTCCTGCATGACACGCCGGTAACTTTTGCCCTTGAGCCTTATGAGATCAAGACATTTGAGATTGATCTGAGGGTATAATCCTATAACTGCAACAGATCAACTTAAGAAACCAGCAAGTCCCCTGATGATGGGCGACTTGCTGGTTTCTTCGTACTGTCGTTATTATAGGGGCTTTCTGGATCGCCTTTAAAGCATTCTGAACTGGAAGCAAGTTCAATGTGCCATGATTGATTTATTTTACCGACTCGAGCGCATAACGATTGCGTGGAATCTCCAATCCCAGATTGCCCCGCAGCGTCTCTTGCTCGTACTCGGTACGGAACAGCCCACGCTCCTGCAAGACTGGCACAACCAGATCAACGAAGTCCGCAAGTCCGTTCGGCACAACTGTACGAATGTTGAAACCGTCCGCGGCTTCTTCTTCAAACCACTCCTGAATCTGGTCGGCAATCTGCTCTGGTGTACCGATGAACGATGTGCGAGGTGTCGATGCCAGCAAGGCCACTTGGCGAAGAGTAAGTCCCTGTTCTCGTGCTTGCTGCTTGATCTTGTCCGTTGTACTGCGGAAGCTGTTGCTGCCCAGATCACCAATCTCAGGGAAAGGTTCGTCCAGTGGGAATTGGGAAAAATCATAATGATCGAAATAACGGCCCAAATAATTCAGCGCCTGATCGATATGGACCAATTCTGCAATTTCCTGATACTTTTGCTCCGCTTCTTCCTCGGTTCTGCCTACAATGGGACCGATACCCGGGAAGATCAGGATCTCCTCTGCTTTTCGTCCATACGCCTCCGCTCTTGCCTTAACGTCTTTGTAGAATGCTTTTGCTTCTTCCAACGTCTCGTGTCCGGTATATACGGCATCTGCCGATCTGGCTGCCAAATCCTTGCCGGATTCGGACGAACCGGCTTGGAAGATGACTGGATGTCCCTGCTTGGAACGTGCCACATTCAGCGGCCCCTGTACCGAGAAATGATTCCCTTTGTGATTCAGCGTATGTAGCTTGGATGGATCGAAGAAAACGCCATTCTCTTTATCCCCGATAAACGCATCATCCTCCCATGAATCCCACAGACCCTTGACCACATTCAAATGCTCTTCCGCAATTTCATACCGTAAAGCATGGTTTGGATGTTCTCCTTTACCATATATAAAAAGTAGGTTATTATCCATATTAGGGTACCGTCACTGGAAAGTATAATAGAAAAGTTCAATAGACCCATTCAAGAATTAAATGAATGGATCTGTTATATAATTTGAACTAAAGATTTTACACTGAACACTCCAATGACAGAATAACCTTCCAATCGCTGTTATCCCCAGATTTTTTTGATTCCCTTTTCTCAAGGCAAAAATCCGGTGATAAGCCTATGCTTACGACGTAGCTTTCTTTCAGAAAGCTTTCAGGCGAACGCTTCGCTTTTCCAGGTTTTTTCTGTCCTCTCCGTTTCTGTGTAAATGAATAGTTCAACTTATATAGATGTACAGTAACGATTACTACACATGAACGGACATGAACACATCCACTTCATCTTCACTGTCCAAGACAAATCCAAATCGTTCATACAAACGCCGAGCCGGACTGCCCTGCAATACATTTAAAATGACACGCTTTCCCTGGACTTCATCCCGTGCCAGCAGTGTGTTCAGCACCTGAGTCCCTATTTTCTGTCCCTGATAATCGGGATGGATATAGAAATGTTCCAGTAGAATTGCCTCCGACTTGGGTTTCAGCGCCACGCAACCCGCCAATGCATCCGCCACCTCAATAATCCATGTATACTCAGGGTCAAATGTATTACAAAAACGCTCACGGACTCTTACCTCATCGAATCTACCCAGCCTTGTTAAATCATCATAAAGAACCAAAGCTCGCAAATCAGCGAGGTACTCCTGATCTGCCCGCTCGGATGGACGCATCGTTATCTGGATCATTGAATGAACTCCTTTTCCGGATTATTTTATTCTGGATTCGAGCCGTCTACGTTGCATCGTCCTCATCCTCTTCTTCCATACACTTCTGAATAAAATCAAATAACCCCGTAGCTTCAACCGACCGATGTCCCCAATCATGCCAAAAGTACAACACCTGTCCTACCGTCCCCGTAGTTGATGGATCGGTATCCAGACACAGATAATCTCCACCACCATTTTCAGCAATCGGAATCCATTTGCAGTTCCACAGTACAGGCTTAATGGCATCATCCTCAATCTCGGGCTCCATCTCGTCCGGGTCGAATTCTTCCTGCAAAAACGCCCAGTTCTCCTTCACCTGGTCCAGAGGTGACAATGTCAGGTTACGAACAAAGGAAGGTACGCCAACATTCCAGACTTGCCCGTTATGCACACGGTACAAAGCCTTCATCTCTTCAGGCAATGTCACACCAAGTTCGTTTTCCACGAATCGAAAATCTTCATCGCTCGCACCGGGCTGGAGATTGAGTGCTACCTCAAAATCTGCATTTGCGCTCGCCCCTTTTGCAATAATACGTTGCCAAAGCAGCTCTGCTTGCTTGATCATTCCACATCCTCCTCCTTGCACTTTAGAGATCATCCATATATCCCTGGTATCCATATCTTTTAACATTACGATAACAGACATGAAAAATACAAGGGAGCTCGTACCCATCTTGCCAAACGACTTGTTCACCAAAGCAAAAAGCACTGCCCAACAGAACTCCTCTGTCATGGACAATGCTTAATACACTAGGTGCTTTGAAAGGAAAGATCCCTCTCGATTATGGATTACATCTCTTTCAAAATACCTTTGACCAGTCCGATGAAGGTCGTTTTCACTTTAGCCGCAACTTCTATCACTTCATCATGACTTAACGGCTGGTCCAGAATACCGCAGGCCATATTGGTCAGGCAGGAAATTCCCAGTACTTTCATGCCGCCATGAATGGCTACAATCGCTTCAGGTACCGTCGACATGCCCACAGCATCCGCGCCCATCGTACGAATCATGCGAATCTCCGCTGGAGTCTCATACGCCGGACCGCTCCACCATGCATACACACCTTGCTGCAAACCAACATTCTGCTCCTCCGCTACCCGCAAAGCGATACTACGCAATTCACGATTATATACCTGTGACACGTCCGGGAAACGCACGCCCAGCTCGGCATTATTCGGCCCCATCAGCGGATTGTTGCCTACCAAATTGATATGATCGGTAATCAACATGAGCTGTCCCGGTTCGAAGCTTGTATTGATCGCTCCACAGGCATTGGTGATGATCAGCTGCTCAACACCCAGTGCTTTCATAATCCGTACCGGGAAAGTTACTTCATCCAGCGTAAACCCTTCATAATAATGAAGGCGTCCTTTCATGGCAACGACGGTCTTGCCCATCAGTTCTCCGATGACCAATTCGTTGGCATGACCAATAGCTTCGGATTGAGCGAAATACGGAATGTCCGTATATGGAATGACGGTAGCATTCTCGACCTCTTCCGCGAGCGCTCCCAGCCCTGATCCCAGAATCATGCCCACGACAGGCTTGGCGT
Source organism: Pythium aristosporum (assembly GCA_023337755.1). Lineage (NCBI taxonomy): Eukaryota > Oomycota > Peronosporomycetes > Pythiales > Pythiaceae > Pythium > Pythium aristosporum. The sequence continues at coordinate 8,470 of JAADXL010001080.1, forward strand.
TAATACGGCTTAATATGTAATCTCTGGCTTCCTGAATATGTGCAGATTGATGCATGAATGTATTCCCCCTGATAATCTGAGTTTGGATTTTAAGTAGTTACTATAAACCAAGTTTAATGAACAATAGTGCTCATGTAAATGGAAGCCGGATAAAGAAGGACTCTGGCTCCCCTCCTCATTCATGCTTCAACTGTACACAAAAAACCGATTCTCTGTCGAGAATCGGTTCCATACATTGGAAAACGGACAAGGTATTTCGCACCAACATGTAATGACAAGCTGCCTCACTGCTGTTCCAGCGAATGCTGATTTTTGCTTTTCATGAAATCCATCCCCATGCTCAGCAACAGCATCAGTGCAGCGAACATCATGGATTTGCCAGTAGTTCTATCAGGAAAGATAATATAGGCAGCTGCAAAATTGCCTGCGAAAACAAACAGGTAACCGCGGATGCGATCCATCTTCTCATCTCATTTCGGGATCAAATTTAGACGCACTGTACCCTACGCTTTACCCTATCATACTTTTCCATATTAATCCATAATGCAAGTTATCTCTTTCGCCCAATCCCCTCATAGACAGCCTCGCACAGTTCAGTTGTGAACCTGCCTGACATTCCCTCCAGAGCCGTATTCGTGAACGCGACAACGCTGAGCTCTTCTACCGGATCAACAAACCACGAGTGACCATAAGTTCCTCCCATACGCCACGTTCCAGCAGACTCCGAAGTATCCGCCTCTACCGGATCTTTCAGCAACGTGAACCCCAGGCCAAATCCTCTGCCCGGCCAATAAGGCATGTCCAGATCGCCAATCTGATTGGTCGTCATATCGGTGACCAGTGCTTTAGGAAGAAGAGAACCTCCACCTTGACGCAGCGTTTCAAGCAATACAAGAAAGTCTCCTGCACTTCCTATCATCCCGGCACCACCCGAGAGATAGGCCGATGGATCAAGGTATCTTCCTGGTGCAAGTTGGAAGCCCGCCGTTCCTTCAATAAAAGGAACATGGTCCTTATCACGCAAGCGACGAGGTTGCCCAGAACTATCGGAACTGTCCGCATAGGCAGCTGTCATTCTCTTCGAATCCACAGCGACAAAATCCGTGTCCTTCATGCCCAGTGGATGAGTCACGAGCAGCTGTACTGCCTCTCGCAGTGACAGCCCGGTCACTTTCTCAATAACTGCACCGAGTACATCTGTTGCTATCGAATATCTCCACATCTTTCCGGGCTCATACAGTAGTGGAGCAGAAGCAATCCTTAACACATTTTCTTCCAGCGTAATGCCAGCAATATCCATCCCATCCGATACTCCGGCAAGTTCGTACGTTCCCCCGTTTTCCTGAAAAAAACGATACGTCAAACCCGCCGTATGTGTCATCAGGTGATGAACCGTCATGGAGGCAACTTCCCCATTTGGCTGTTTGGGACGGAATTCAGGCAGCCATTTTATTACCAGGTCATCAAGCTTTAATTTACCTTGGGATATCAATACCATCGCGGCGGTGGATACAATCGGCTTGGTTACAGAAGCATACCTGAACAGCGCGTTTTCTTGCATCCGTCTGTTCTGCTCCCGATCGGCGAAGCCATTAGCGCTGTTATAGACCACCTCCCCTTTCAAGGCAATCTGAACAACGGAACCCACGATTCTTTTTTCTGCCAACGTACGGTTAATCACTTCTTCCACTGATGCAGAATTAAACATCATATCTCTTTCTCCCATTTCACTCTTCCTCTCCATGTGCTAACGCTTGATTATTTAAAGTAAGTGTGTTTATTATATAAATGATCTCATCCGTATTACATAAGCAAATCAAGTTATCCGCTTTAATCCGCGATGAATATAAAGGTATTTACAAAGCGTTTCCTATAATTTTAAAAGGGGGCCATCTCATGGACCAAATCGATACCAATATCCTCTTTCATCTGCAAAACCAGGCAAGGCTTTCCATGACGGAGTTGGGCAAGCTGGTAGGTTTATCTCAACCTGCCGTGACGGAACGCGTGAAGCGATTGGAAGAAAGCGGTGTAATCGAGGAGTACCGCACCATCATTTCCCCGCAGAAAATAGAGAGGTCGAGTACTTCCTATCTTCTTTTTCGCACACGGGATTGTCATGCCTTTCTGGATTTCTGCCGCTCGTCACCGGAAGTGGTCGAATGTCATCGCGTGAGCGGAGAGCATAACTACCTGTTAAAGATCATGACGGAATCAATTGCTGATCTTGAAGCGTTTGGAGACCGATGCGATCCATACGGTACCTACACCACCCTCATCGCCATATCTTCACCTATCGCAACCAAAAATCTCATCGAAGGAACGAATGTGGTGTAAATGGTTCATTTCGTCCTTACCCCGTCTTAGGAAAACCATATTTTCTGGCGGACCAGGCGACAATTAAGGCCATAACGATCAACAGGATCAAGGAAATCGGCAGAAAACGGGCTCCCATCTGGTCCAAAAGGACGGCTCCGACGATCCCGCCTCCCCCGATTCCCAGATTCCATGCTGTCACCAGCATGGATTGGGCGATATCGGCACTCTTGCCCCCGGCTTGCGCAATTGCAGTCTGCAATAACGTAGCCGCCCCTCCAAATGTAAGCCCCCAGGCGACTACTCCCGTAATGATCACAATCGGTTGATGGATAAAGGCCCCCATCGCCAGCGAAGCTAGTGCAAATATAACTAGACTGATCAGAATCAATAGCCTCATGTAACGATCAATCAACAACCCAATAATCCATATACCGATCACCGAAGTCACTCCAAAGATCAGCAGAACCAGATCAACCCTTTCTGACAGCACGGTCTCGCCCAGATAAGGTGAGATATACGTGTACAGAATGTTATGGGCGAGTACCCAGGTCAGAACAACAAACAATATGGGACGTACCCCGGGAATAACAAAAATCCGATAAAGCGCAAGCTGATGACGAGCAGGCTCCCCCTTATAATCAGGCACTTTCCATAGCACCCAAAATACAAGCGCAACCGTCAATACTGAGACTGTTCCGAAAATAAGGCGCCATCCTGCGTAATTGCCCAAAAAGGTACCCAACGGAACGCCCAGCGCAAGCGCCAGAGGGGTGCCCACCATGGCCACAGCCATCGCTTTTCCCTTTAACGAGCTTGAAACCATCCGGCGTGCGTAACCTGCAGTCATTCCCCACAATACCCCAGCAGATACACCCGCCATGAAACGGGCAGCGAGGGTCACTCCATACACCGAAGATACGGCCGTAATGGTGTTAAATACTAGAAAACCGAGGA
>JAADXL010001081.1:0-11712 GCA_023337755.1 Pythium aristosporum
ACAAGCCCCCCCAATAAAAGCGCTTCCAAATTGTACGTGTCGTCTCCTGCTGCCACAAACACTTGGCGCGTCAAATATTGCAATCAGGAGCCGTAGTTTGTGCCTCTAAGAACCGTCGTGCTATATCCATTACGACAGTTTATTTATTTTAACATCATTTTAAGAATTGTATTGATCAAACATTACGATTAATTATCAGAGGTCAATCGAAATGTACGTGTGCTTCGAGTCTCTCCAAGCTGTAATAACTAAGCGTCTCGTCGCACATAACCAGGCCGCTTCTTATCTGTTTTATCCTTCCAGCAGTTCCGGTACTGCCCACATCAGTCAGGTCTCCACAGTAGCCCCTCCTCATCAACGGGACGACCTGCGAACGGGACAGACCACGAGGACCATCATAATGAGGCCCATCCACGGCCGCCAGAGCTCAGGCACATGCCATTTGGCCAGCGCCTCTGCCCACTCGTCTCCCGCACAAACGAAATCGCTGCCTCACTCCCAGCCGGCTCCTCTCTCTTCCTTGAGCTCTCTCGGCAGTCGAAGTCACCCACTAAAAGCCACCCTTCGTCTGAGGAACGATGCGAGGTGCCAATAAAGCCTACAGCTCGGCTCGGTCGAATTCCCAGCCGCTGCCACACACGCGGGGCACGGAGGACACGCTGAGCTACGACAACTTTGATATCCTCGTGCCCGAGCACCAGCAGGGACATCAGCAGCATCCACAGCAGCATGCCGAGTACTTCGACGACTCGCGCGTGCTGAACTCGTCGCCGGCCGTGCTCAAGGCCATGTCGCCGGGGGCCACGTACGCGCGTGGGAAGACGCCCCATGGGGACGGTCCCGTGATCATGGGGCTGCCGCACGGCGGGACTGGGGCTGCCCCAGCGATCGCGTCGGCCATGCTCGACCCGACCTACTCCAACTCGTGTGCGCTGAGCTGGCAGCACATTTCGTACTGGGTCCACGAGGACCGCGTTGTCTGGCGCACGCACGACCGCACGCAGCAGCGCAAGCGCCAAGACAAGGAAGGCAAGCGCCTGCTGTTCGAGATCACGGGCCGCTGTGGCCCTGGCGAAATCACGGCCGTCATGGGGCCCTCGGGCTCCGGCAAGACCACGCTGCTCGACATCTTGGCCGACCGTGTGCGTACCGGTACCGTGGACGGCTACGTGCGACTCAACGGCTCGGAGCGTACCCAGGAAGTGTTTCGCGGCGTGTCGTCGTATATCTCCCGTGACGAGTCGTTGCTCGGGTCGCTCACGGTGCGTGAGACGCTCGTGATTGCTGGTGAGCTATCGCTGCCGACGTACATGCCTCGCACAGTGCGTGATCTTCGCGTCGAGACGGTGCTGGACAACATGGGGCTTCGCAATTGCCAGGACACGCTGGTCGGGAGTATGTTCCACAAGGGCCTCTCGAGCGGCCAGAAGCGGCGACTGTGCATTGCCATCGAGCTACTCTCGAACCCGTCCATCTTGCTGCTGGACGAGCCCACCTCGGGTCTCGACTCGGCCGCGGCGTTTGGCGTCATGCAGTGTCTCGTCGACCTGTGCCAAGAGTGGAACAAGACGGTCGTGCTCACGATCCACCAGCCGCCGTCGGCGTGTTACGCTCTCTTTACCAACACGCTCGTGCTGGCCGAGGGCAAGTCGGTCTACTTTGGGCGCTCGGACAAGGCCGTCGAGTACTTTGCGGCCATTGGGTACCACTGCTCCATCTACTCGAACCCGGCCGAGCACATGCTGTCGCTCGTGAACCGCGACTTTGACGGCCACGCCGATGTCGATGATCTCGCCGACCGGTACGGCAGGAGCTCCGTGTCGCGTGAGACTGCGAATCTGATTACGGACGACTGGCGCAACGCCAACTCGTTCCCCGAGATCCGGGCCGACATTGGACTGAGCTCGCCGTTCGCGCAGTTCCGCGTCATGCTCCACCGCAATGGATTGATTGCCATCCGCAACCCGGGCATGTACTGGATCCGTATCGTCATGTACATGATCCTGTCCCTCCTGCTGGGCACTGTGTACTTGCGCGGCAACAAGGACATTACGGATCTCCATCGCGCAGCGCTGCTCTTCTACTTGCAGGCCTTCCTCGTCTTCATGTCGGTGGCCGTCGTGCCGTTCTTTATCGAGCAGCGTGCCACTTTTGTGCGCGAACGCATGAACCACTCGGTGCGCGTGAGCAGCTTCGTGGCCGCCAATTTCTTCTCGTTCATTCCCGGCATTTTTGCGATCGCACTGGCCTCGACCGCGATCGTCGTGGGGCTAACGGGGCTCAACCAGTTCCCGACCTTTCTGCTCAACATGTTTCTCTCGCTCGTCGTCGCCGAGTCGTTCATGTGCGTCATCAGCGCGCTGTCGCCGCACTACATCTCGGGCATCGCCGTGGGCGCCGGCATCTACGGCATGTTCATGGTCGTTGAAGGGTTCATGGTGCCCGTGGCGGCACTGCCCGTGTACTGGCGCTGGCTCCACTACGTGGCGTTCCACTCGTACGCGTTCCAGTCGTTCATGTACGACCACTTCCACACGGAGGGCACCGCGGAGGCGACCGCCGTGCTGAATCTCTATGGGCTCCAGCACGTCGACATCATGCAGAACATGCTGATCCTCGCCGGGTACGCCGTGGGGCTCCAGATCATCTTCGCGCTCGTGCTGTTCAAACGTACGGCACTCTAAGGGGTAGTGAATGAATACGTGTGGTAGTGTCCGTGGGTTGCGTGTGGAGTGAGAGGGTTATTAATAAGTACTTCAAGGAGATACTTCGAGTACAGAGCTTTATGGATCTGGTGACGAGCACCACCATTTTCAGTGACGGATACTATTCTTCAAGTTAGAATGATGGTCGGTTACGTCACGCTGGAACAAATCCCTTTTTTGAGAAAAGGAGGGATGGTATCCCTTGTATGAGACCATGGAAAGGTTCCACGAGGGACACGTCAAAGAAAATGTGAGCGGTGCTGGCACGTTTTGAGCAGTGAGCAACTCGAATCTTGGATCATGAACTGCTCACGCCCGGTCGCGTAAGTCACTGCCATCGTCGTGCGCTCTCTCTCGAGAGACGCACACGTCGCACGAGACACATTTACGACTCAAGCGCGGAACAAAGAACGAACGACGAGAACGAAGGGCGAGAACGAATCGAAAAGAATGGATCTGTGGCAGAGTGTTCTAGCGAATGCGTCTGGGCGAGTAGAGCATCTCGTGACGCAGGGCGGAGTGCCCGTGGACGAGCGCAACGACCTGGGCGAGACGGCGCTGCATCTTGCGTGCAGCAACGGCCTCGATGACGTGGCGGCCGTGCTGCTAGCGCATGGCGCCGACCTAGCTATCCAGGACTGGGTACGTGTCCGGTGTTGCAGAACGGTTCTCATTGATCGTGGAACGGTTCTTGTCATTTAACTGTTCTAGTAGAAGGGCTGACTGATTATGGAAATTTAGGAATCGGGGTGGACGCCACTTCACCGCAGCGTGTATCATGCACATCTCTCCAGTGCGTGAAGCTTCCATCTTGGCTCACCTGGACGACGGGAAGCTGACAATCGGATATTGCTGTTTCCCTTTTCCACAGCGTCGCTGCTGCTGCTGCGCCACGCGCGCCAGGCTCACGGGCGGCAGTTCATGAAGATGCTGCTGTACGACACCAAGGACTTTGCCCACCAGAGTGCAATGCAACTCGTGTCGAGTTATTACGACAAAACCAAAACAAGTTTTCAGGAAATCTATCATTACGGCACTATCGAAAATTCAGAAAAACCAACCTCAGACGAAGAAACGGAAGAAAAAGAAGCAGTGCAAGACCTGTGGGGTGAAGCCCCGCAGCGACCACAGCGCGGCGGCATGGTCTACACGTTCGGCAAAGTGGATTTCCAGGTGCGTTATTCTCTCTTTCTCCTGGTTATGAAGACTTAGGGAAGCTCATGTCTCGCCTCTATTTCAGTTAGGGTATCATTTGCCGCACGTGAATGTGCAGTCGTCACCACGGCTCGTCGAGCTACCCATCACGTCGACGGTCGTGCAGATCAGCGCCAGTAAATTTCACACGATCGCACTTAACGCCCAAGGTCAGGTCTACGTCTGGGGCTTCGGCAAAGGCGGCCGCCTCGGTACGGGCACGGAGTTCGACCACGTCGAGCCGACGCGGCTCACGTCGCTCAACGAGATCCCGATGGTCCAAGTCACTGCTGGCGAGAATCACACGCTCGCACTGTCACGGACCGGCCAGGTCTTTTCGTGGGGGTCCAATAGCTACGGCCAATTGGGCCACAATGTAAAGACCGCTACGCAAGAGAGCCGACTCATCCCCAAGCGGATTGACACGTTCAAGGGCATGGTCATGACTGCGATCTCGGCGAGCGGTGTTCACTCAGGCGCGATCTGTGGGGATGATGGGTGCGTGTACACGTGGGGGTCCAACAAACGTGGCCAGCTCGGCCGCAAGGAAGGCTTTGGCATCGACCAGCCCAACCCGACGCCCAAGCGCGTGGATCGACTCGTGCCGGGGCACGCGTTATCAGTCATCTACGAACCGCACGATTCGCTGCGTGCTGTCCATCTCGCCATGTCGGATGTCCACACGTGTGTGATTTTGCGAAGCAGCAAGAACGGCCAGAGCCACGGCCAGGTGTGGCAGTGCGGCTACGGCTCGAACGTACCGACGCGCATCCTCTTTAAGGAGAAGCGGCGCACGACAAGCCATTTGCTGATGAACGAGGCGTGGCTGCCACGCTGGAAGCTGCGCAGCGACGATATCGTGGCAGTCGCATGCGCGCACCACCACTCGATCGCACTCTCGGCGTGTGGTTCGGTATACACGTGGGGCCACAATGGCGACGCGCTGTCGCACCAAAAGACGGATTACATCCCACCGGGCACGCCACAGCGCGTGAGGCTCGACCAGTACGGACCCATCGTCCACATCTGTGCGTCGCAAGACCACTGTGCCGTGGTCTCGCAGTCGGGGGATCTCGTCTCGTGGGGTTGTGGTCCGCAGGGTGTACTGGGTCATGGCGCTGGCAACTCGTGGCAGCCGAGTCCCAAGCAAGTCCACGGCGCCAAGAAAGTTGTCGCAGTCGCCGCCGGCCATCAACACACGGTCCTGCTCGTGGCTCCACGCCTTCCTAGTCCGCCCATCGTGACCCGAGAGGTCTCGTCGCCTCCGAAATTGCGAAGTCTACTGGAGATGAAGATTGCCGAGTTTCTCGATCTCTGCAACGTCGCAACGGTGTGGAAGTATGCGAGCGTGTACAGCCAGCGCGCGCTTGAGCAGTATTGCGTCGAGTACATGCGGCTCAATTGGGATGCGCTGTTAGAAATGGGGAGCAAAGACCGACTGGACAGTCTCTTCGATCTGATGCTCGCACCGAGTCCAAAGACCATCAGTCGACGTGTGGCACTCGCAGTGATCGAGGAGAAACCATCGAAAGCCAAATCTGCAAGCGACCGGAAGGCTGAACGGAAGGCAAGCGTCTCATTGGAAGATGGCTGCAAGACGCCCAAGTCAGAACCGCCCCCTGCTACAGTTGCTGTTCCTCCCGTACTACTGGTGCTGCCATCACCTGTGCTCAAGCCCCAAGCTGTGCCAGCCTCGGCACGTCGCGTGAAGGGAGCGAAGTTTGTACCGGTTGATACTTTCTTCTCGGAGAAAGACGAAACGAAAGCTCCAACCCCTCAAGTGGCTGAGCCGCGAAGCTTTACTAGCCCATGGAACGTAGCGGGACCTTCTGCGGCCCCGCTCAAGTCTACGCCTCCAGTACCGGTCACATTCCCTTCATTGGGTGATAGTCTGGTTCGCCTTCCTCGCAAGGAGAGCGTTGACCGTACCCCACTCTCTTCTAGCGTGCCTCGCAAGTCCCCCATGCTCGGCGCGAGTCCGAGTCCAAGTCCTAGCCCGAAGCTCAGCATTGGACCGTCCCCCGTGCTGTGTTACGATGGGTCGGAACGCGCCCCCGTCTCGGCCTTCTCGCTCGATGCCTTCATCAAGAAGAGCACGCGAAAGAAGTCGCGGTCCGACTCTATCGAGCTATCCAAGGCCACGCCCACGTGGGGAATGGCTGTCCCCGCATCACAGGAGAGTCCAGCAGCGACGAGAGCGCCCCTCAAGTCTCTCAAAGAGATCCAAGACGAAGAACAGGCTCGCGTGCGTGCCGAGGCTGCTGCCAAGGAAAAGAATGGCGGCTTTCTCCGCAAGGCGTCGTCGATCAATAGCTGGGGACTGGTGCAGCAGCAGAGCCACATTTCGTTCGAGGAGCTTCAGCAGCGCGAAGAGGAAGAGCGGATGATAGAGGAGCAACGGCAGATCCTGGCCCAGATTGAGAGGGAGAACCGGCAACGCGAAGCCGATGAGAAGCGGCGACTAGCGAAACAGGAAGCTGCAAGACAGAGACAACAAAGAACGACTCCGCCACCGTCTCAGATCAAGTCCGAGCGGAACAAAAATGAGCGGGGCAAGAAGACCGAGAACAAGAGACGCGAGAACAAGAAACCCGAGAATAAAAAGTCCGAGAACCAAAACGTGGATCCGAATAGGACCTCTGCGCGACGCACGAAGGCGGAACATGAACCAGAGCACGGACAGAAACCTGCAAAACGTGCAACCGAGAACGCTGCATCCGCGTCTGGTATCGTCGTGGAGAATGAAGCAAAGCCACAGGCGAAGCCAAAGCCCAAGAGGAAACCTACGAAGCCCAAGCCACGCCACGAGAGTGCGACGTCGATGGCGTGAATGATTGCAAAGGGCGTGGAGTAGTGTACGGAGTACTATGCAGTTGGATGTCCCCATTTGTGAATAGCGAGAATAGTGGATTCGATAACGCAAGATGTAGCAGCCCGGTGTGCACACTGTATGTAGTTGCTGCTGGGTAGAACTGTACCGAACAGCGTCACAGATGAGCAGTCCAAATCCAGTGGACAGTTTCGTTTTTTGCCGGCGCGAGAAACGTTTTACCTGTGAGAATCGATGGGAGTGAACTTGGGGAAACCGCGGATGGTGATTGGTCGGCTGTTAAACCGTTGGAACCAACTTCAAGCGCACTTCTGAGCATCTGAACTGGCGCAACTGCCTGAGTTTCCCAACCCATCCTTCACCCGGACCGTATCTCCAAAAGTCTGGAGCCATTGACCAGAATATAAATCGAGCGGGAAAAAAATGGGGAGGATGGAAATCCACAGGGGAGCCAGCAGGTTTGTTGAGAGGCTCGCTATCAAGGCCTCTTTTATTTGGCCCTGAACTTGTGTTGGGAGGATTGATTTTCTGTGATGGGTGCTGTTCTGCTTGGGTCACAGTGTGACACTGTGGGCACTTCAGTTCAGTTTAACTCCGTGAACCACAGTGAAAGTTGAAAGCCTGATCCCCCAGCAGACCAGCGGAATGAACTTCGGGAAGGGGTGCTGCTGGAACTTGTGTCTGTTGAAGAACTGTGCAGCAGGTCACCTTGTCCAGCCAATCACGTTCGTGCTTTGGGAAAACAATTGGAACAAAAATAATCTCTCAAGGGTTTTCAAACGGATTGGACCTCGTGCTGCAACATAGGTACGCTCCAGTTGCCATCATCCTGGGAGAGATAATCAACGCAAAATGGGGCACTGAATATCGAAGTCTCCCCCCACAGCACTTTTTTCTTTACCGTTTCTTTGGGACTCTTACTTTTCTCTTGCGGCAGAATCGCGACTACTCAGCGTTGCTTTGTGGTCTCGTCAAGATCAAGCGCGACAGTGAAGCATTCTTCCATCATTCACCCCTCTTCGACGGACCAACGAACAGCGTTTTGCTTTTTTCGTGGAACTGAACTCGAGCTCAGTTCTACGAAAGCCCAGCCCGAGTCACCATAGACTTCCCCGACGACTTCGCCGCGTTGTACACAGACCCGTGGGACGCGGAAATGACTCTCCTCACGTGTGCGCGCCGGAACCGTTCTCTGCTCTGGCAGCGATACAACCGCGCGCTTGTGCGCCGGAACAAAAAGGCCGCATCCGCCGCCCTTGCTGCTTCAGCAATTTCGACTGTCGCTACGACCACCCAGAAGGCGGATATGCTGCGAAGCGAGTCCATCCCGATGTCACTCCCCAAACCCGCGATGACCAACAGTTCTGATACAACTGGCGTTTCCCAACACACTGAGTTTGCGCCATCACCTCCAACGTCAGCACCCAGCACAAGTCCGTGGCGCGCACTATTCCTCGCCGTCTTCGCCATCATGCAGCCCGAGCCGACCAAAGAGGTACGTGTGCGGGAAGAACAGTTCTCGGGGAACACAAAACTGATCTGTTCTCTCGTTTAACAGCCGTTGATGCCGGAGAACGATTCAGCTTCAGCCGATCTGCGCGTGGTTTCGGTTCCGCCCCATCTCTCGGATGTCGTGGATACCAACGATCTCTTCTGGCGCTATGACATGGACAGCTACGCCGCCAACAACCACAATGAAGACCGCTCCCAGTACGTGCTCGAGCGCCTGCCAGTGCCCTCTGCTGGTGGCGACCCCAGCGCCAACGATATGGACGCCACCGCCACCGCCAACGCCAGTGACGCCTCCTCCGTGTTTTTCTGCGGCTGCTACGACGGCCACGGCGGCGAAGAGGCCGTCGAGTACGTCCAGCGGAATCTCTACCGCAACATCAAGCAGCACCTCCTGAGCGACTCCCCCAGCGTGACCGATGCCATTGTCGCGGGCTTCCAAGCCACGGACCAGCAGTTCCACCGCCGCAGCCTCGCGCAGTTTGAAAAGGGCAAGTGGTCGTCGTGCTCGGTCGGCGCCTGCGCCGTGGTCGCAATGGTCGTGAACCAAAAGCTCTACGTCGCGAGCTGTGGCGACTGCCGCGCGATCATGGCGTTTCGGGACCCCGACGGCACGCTTTGTGTCGAGCAGATCACGCTGGACCACTCGGCCAACGACGCGCGCGAGCAGGAGCGGCTCCGCATCTTGCATCCGGACGAACTGGACATTGTCCGTGAAGTCGGCGTGCAGAACTTCTACGTCAAGGGACGACTCCAGCCGACCCGCAGTCTCGGAGACACCTACATGAAGGTGCAGGAAGTGAACCGCGCGCCCATGCCGCGTGGTCTCCGTATCCGCGGTTCCTTTACGAGGCCGTATATCTCGGCCGTGCCCGACGTGTTTGAAGTCGACTTGGCAGACCGCCAACCGGAATTTCTCGTGCTGGGCTCGGACGGGCTCTATGGGGAGATGACGAATGAAGAGATTGCCAGCGAAGTGGATTCGCTGCGCCAACAGGGCGTCGAGAACGTGAGCCAGTCGCTGCGGACGTCCGTGCTGGAGCGCATCGCCAAGTACTATGGGCTGAGCCCAGGCGAGCTGGAGAAGATCGAACCCGGTGACCGCCGCGACTACCACGACGACATCACGATTGACGTTCTCCACTTCACGGCACCGGCCTGCGTCGCGGAGGAGGCACTGCCCGAGGCCCAGGCCGCGTAAAGACGACCGTGGTAGTCTTGCTGTATCTGTCTGTCGCCTGCTCTCACTCTCTCTCTCTCTCTGCGCCATCGCCATGTTCGTCTTTTGTCCAAGTGCATAATTTATCTGTTTCCAATAATCAAGAAAATAAGTTCAAATTACTTCTCTGCGTTCTTGGTGAGAGTTCATTTCGTCTGGGATGGCTGCGTCCCTGACTCCTGTTGATGAGTCGACGTATCGTCGTCGTGCAAAAGCCGTGAGAATTCTTCCGGGGCCGAGTAGAACATGGCCGCGAGTTCATCCGAGCCAATCGACGACGACGAGTCGCGGTTGTCCCGTACTTCACTTGGCACAGGACAAGGAGATTCGACTTGAAAGTCTCCGGTCAGCGTGGGCGTGGTAGGCCCAGTCTGGTCGGCGTGCAGCTCATAACTCATCTCGAGGGCTGATGAAGCGTCTTGGTCTACTTCGCTTGCCAGCAAGGCATCAAGGTCCAGACATTCAGGAGTCTGGATCGCCGGCACGGGTGGAGGAGTATCGTCAACGTCCGCTGGTTCGGTGACCAATGGCTGCTCCGACAGTCCGTCATGGATTTCTCGATCGTGGCCAAATGACTGCTCCTTGGTTTCAAAGATAACAGCCTCCTCTTCTTGAACCGTCGATATCGCCCGTTGGCGAGCCGAGATATCCAGCTGAGACGGTGAAGAGACAACGTCAGTCGGCGAATGCGATGCCATGGCGGGTGACGCAAACGGATTGAAACTGAGCTCGCGCTGGAAGTCGTACGAGTACGTCAAATCCATGAGCCGCTGGCGATCCCGGATGGGATCTTCCACAAGCTTGGTCCCATTTGCCGCGCGCGGAGATCCCTTCAAGGGTGAGGATGAAGTCTGCGCCGACGCCAGCGAGTCGATGGATGCCGATAGAGACGTCGTGGCCGTGGCCGCAGAACCCCCAAAGAATTGTTGCTTGAGACGGCGCTTCCGTGACAACGCCGTGGGCTTGAACGCGACATACTGAGGAATCGAATCCATCTCGAGACACTCGTACTCGCCCAGACTCACGGGGCTATCAGGCTCGTCCGCGCCACCAAGCTCGTCGTCTCGGTCTCGATCCCCGCGGCTTCCAGGGCCACTGCTCGCCACGCTGCTGACATGCTGCGAGTCCATCGCATTGAAATAGACGCTGCCATTCTCAGACTCGGCGCGTAGGCTGGCCAAGCTTGATTCCATCGAGACGGGCGGCTGGTAGGCACGCGCAAACGGGTTGAGTACATCGTCGTCGTCATCATCTGCCGCGGTTGGTGGCGCGACCGGCACCGGCATGGGCATAGCGGAATCATTCTCCACGCCTATGGCTTTATTCACGCCATCACTTCCGCCGACGCCATTCTCGAGACTCCTCGCCGCGAGCACGAGGCCGCCTTCACTGTCGCTCGCCAGTGGCGAGTCCACGTGGTCTGTAGAAGTGGTAACTGGCGCCGGGAAAAGCGGATTATAATTGGTCTCTGGACTCGGGGGTCTCGTTGACGTCGAGTCCGTCGATACGTTGGCAGACAACGGGGTCAGCGATGCCTCTGCGACGTCGCCATTCGTGGTCTGGTGCTTCTTGGTCGAATGCGCCTTAGTGTGGGCGGTATTAATATTCTGGAGCACCACCGTCGCAGCAATGTGGCGCAAGTACCCATCCAGCGCGTCCTTGGATCCTTGCGCGCCCCATGCGCCTGTGACAGCGTATTCCACCAATAACGTGTTGGCAAGCAGAACGAGCTCGCTGATCTGCGCGAGCCGCTTGTCCATTTTCGAGTTCCAGTCTTCCATGCCGACGACCCAGCGCCCCGCGTCGGCCACGTACGCGAGACTCGACTCGAGCTCGTCGCGGATCTCCGCACGGTACTCATAGCAGCGCGCAAAGAGCCGCGACGCAGTCGTGACCACTTCTACGGGAAGATTCGACTCCATGCGCTCGAAAAACTTTTCGTAATACCCCACCTTATGAAAAAAAACACTTTTAGAGACCTCTACGCATCCAGAGCGGCGTGTATGGGAGCGCACCTTTTGCATGAACGTTGCGAGGTTCGCCTCGAGCCCGAGAATGCCGCTCGCGACGGTCGAGACCGACTTGGAGATGCTGGTCAGCGTCTGCGTGTGCCCAAACCAGGCGGCCATGTTGCGCGCGTTCTAGTGGGCTCGGAGGACTCGGAAAGGTCAGGATCGATCGATACGGGCGCGAAGAATCGTCCGGTGATGCGCGTTGAAGGAAGGCGCCTCGCGGGTGAAGATGGGGGGGGGGGG
>JAADXL010001082.1:0-11702 GCA_023337755.1 Pythium aristosporum
ATTCCATTCTACGTATCTGTCCGTACATCATCCCAGTCCTGCTCCAGATAACAGATCAGCCAATTGAGTGCACGGTGACGTTCGTAGGCTACTCCGCCATTCAGACCCGCGGGAGGTGTTTGCTCGTTTATCCGACTGTCAACACATACCCAGTTGTACCGGTAGATCAGGTCAGCAGCATCGAGAATCTCGCTTTTGCTCCGCAGGGAGGCATCGGTCAGAAACTCCTCAAAGCTGTCCTTTTGCTGCAAATACCCTACAGCCTGTCCTACGTTACAGAGATCTACTGGAGCTCCAAGTTCCTTGACGTAGCCAAGCGCCCATAACATCACATGATAAGCCTCGTATCCCCATGAAAAGGAGATGACCTCCTGATGCTCTGCCCCATGTTGCTCCATAAATCTTCTCTCCACAGGTGAAAAAAAGGAAGCTGCATCATACTTGTCGATCACTTCCTGAACCAGTGCTGCTGTATCTTCTGCGCTTTCCCCGGCTCCAAGACATTCACCCTTGAGTGCTGCAATACAGAGGGCTACCGCGCGCTGTGCCACTTCTTGTACACTACGGATCGTTGTATGCTCATCCCCCGCTCTTGCAGGCAAATGAACATTAAAGGGGATGCCTTGCTCTGTTAGAAGTTGTTCAGACCGCTCTTTGCGAAGAGTAGCAGATTCCGACGGGGGTCTGACATCGTCCAAAAAACTGGTGTGCGCTGTCACCTTGTAATCCTCCACTTCGGATTCTCCGTTGACATCCAACAGCAGCTGACCCTGCGCATTCAGCAGGGAGCCACCTCCCCAGAAGATGACTGCATCGAGGGCATCTGCCAAGTGCAATAATTCATTGAAGAATTCCTCCGAAATGTCTTCTTCGGTCTCGATCCCAACAACCATATTCAGTGTAGAGCATTTAATCAGTACCTTTTCCTGCAGCGAAGGATTCTTCCCCTCAATCTGACTCAGAAATCCCAGCATACCCTGAATCATTGCGGTAAATTCTTCAGGGTGTGTCTGGCTGGTCATGATATTGAAGCCCTTCGTCTTTTTACTGAATAACTTCTTGCGTGTGACTTGAATGTGGGTTTTGTCTTCCTTACGCTCAATTGCATCCTGAGGGTATATGGATTGAATCATTTCAAACAGCTGATCCAGATCAAACTGGGAGCTGTATATCGCACAATTTCTCATGAGGTTCACCTTCTTCTTTCGAACTAGTCCTTATACGGATCGAATTCATTGCCTCCAGCCATTGCGACACCTACGGGGCGAAGGATATGGTTGATTTTCAATGTGTGAGCATGCGCATTCAGCACGTCCTGCAGCTTCTTGTACACAAATGGACTTTCATCCGTTCCTGCACCCCGAAGCTCCACACCATAGGCACGAATCGCCGCTTGCATCTGTTCCTCGCTGATCTCGCCGCCCATGCGGGTGCGAAGCTTGTAATTCATTTTACCAGCCGCCTGGGTTCGGCTCATAATGCGTCCTGCCCCATGTACAGTACTGCGGAAGGACTCGGTATTCTCCTCGCTGTGGATTCCCTCTACGATTACCGAGATATCTCCCATGCTGCCTCCCACAAAACCGAGCTGACCGGGGGCGAGCGGTGTTGCACCTTTGCGGACCACTACCACTTCTTCGCCCATATGCTGTTCTTTCCAGGCAAAGTTATGATGGTTATGAACCGAATACTCTGCACTCGCCCCGAGAATTCCGAGAACCTGTTCAATCACATAGTCACGTCCTGCGTACGCGTATCGGCCGGCCAGAGTCATCCCGTACCAATACATATCACCCATTTCACTCTTAAGGTCAAACAATGTAGGCGGTTGATCCATCGATTCTCCCGGCGCTTTGCCACTGAACTTACGTCCAGCAGCCAAATTCAGAAAACCACTCGCAACCTTGTGGCCGAAGCCTCGGCTGCCAAAGTGATTCGCAATCCATACTTTACCCGTCTCCTCTTCCACAAAAATATCCACAAAATGATTGCCGCTGCCCACCGTACCGAGTTGGTTGCGCGCGAGTGTCTTCAACTTGTGCTGTAATCCAGGCTCGATGGAATCAAACAGCTTCCAGCTGGCATCGTCGAACAGTTCATGATCTACAGGTGTTGGATTGTTGCGCCCTACGCCGAAGGATATGGTCGAATTAATGTCATCCATAATGACAGCAATCTGATCCCGGATATCGTCCCACATGAGGTTGGTGCGTACCGCCTTGTTGCCACAAGCAATATCATATCCAACCCCTGACGGACTGATCATATTCCGGTAGGCAACCACGCCCCCGATAGGCTGTGAATACCCTTTGTGATGGTCCGCCATTAGAGCCACGCCCAGCACATCTCCATGCTGCGAGCAAGTCACTGCCTGACTTACTGCATTCTCCAGCGGCTCCCCCCAAACTTTAATGTTATCCACGATACGCATGTATGGCTAACCTCCTATCTTATCAAACACTTTGTATATATTACCAAAAATCATGCCATATGGGCAGAGATCTCCTACTGGATGATACACATTGCCACTTCGATTGCAGTCCCCTCTGCCAATCGCTGTACGTTATCGTGTAACCTTAGATGGTTTTATTTTATCATATTGTATTTTATACCAAACAAAATGACATATATATATTGCAAAAAGACTTAAATAATATTATCATGAAGGACACAAGAAATATTTTCCACATTTGCACAATCTCTATAAAGGAGAGGTCACTCATGAAATGGCTCAAAAAAAATGGCAATCAGGATGAGCGTATCGTCAATCTGAAAAACAAGGTGTACAAGGAAGCTTACACTTTAATCATGTGGATCTGCGGCATCTCCATCATGATCAAAAGCTTTCTCAATTGGGAAACTTACTCCATGCTGACGGAACTGATCGTCCTTCTCGCAGGAAGTATCTATTTCGGAGTTCGTTCCGTCATGCTGGGCATTTATTCGGATGAAGTTGAGGTCCACGACCAGACGAGCAAGATTTCTTATAGCCTGCGCAACATTATTACGGGTCTAATTATCGGTATCTCAATGGCCTTGTTCCTGGGCATAAGAAGTTCCGTTTTGTTTGCCGAAACTGCGAATGAGAAGTGGTGGTTTTTCTTTCTCGTTTTTATTACTTCACTGCTGCTTTACATTCCGCTCTTTGCGGGATTCAATGTCATCGTTCATCACTTCGCAAACAAGGTGAGTCAAAAAGCCGCTCGTAAAGATCAGTGGGATTCATAGAAAGGATACAAGGGTGAATGGGCATGAAAAATATACGATTGAAAGTGGCCCGGGTAGAAAAGGATCTATCGCAGGACGATCTGGCACGGATCGTTGGTGTATCGAGACAAACCATTGGTCTCATAGAACTGGGAAAGTATAACCCGTCCCTTAGCTTATGTATTGCTATATGCAAGGCACTCTCAAGAACACTGAATGACCTGTTCTGGGACGAAGAGCAGACATAAGCCGGATGGTTCCAATACTAAATCATTTATGATCACGTACATGATGAAGGAGGCATTATTTTGATTTATTTCTGGAAGAGAAAAACGGGTGCTGTACTTGCACTGACAACAGCCATACTGGCGAGTTCGCTCTATCCAACAGGGCATGCAGGTGCTGCAGCATCATCCACCATGGAGACCATTCAGGGGCAGGTAACCCAGGTGCAATCCGCGAAAACATCGGTTGAGAAAATTGCAGAATGGAACGAGTGGGCTAGAGATCACGCATATCGACTGGACAGCATCCAGCCTGTGAAGATAGGTCAGGAGCCTGATTCCTTCTCGGATCTGGAGATGCTGAAGCCTCTGCTGCATGACAAGCGAATTGTATTTCTGGGTGAAAGCTCCCATGGGGTTGCCGAATTCAATCTGGCGAAGACCCGGCTGATCCAGTTTTTGCATCAGGAAATGGGATACAACGTTCTAGCTTTTGAAAGCGGTCTTTCCAACACATCGCTGGCTAATGCCACGGTAAAACAGCAACATCCGGAACAAACGATGAAAAACTCCATCTTCGGCGTCTGGTGGTCCAAAGAGATCATGCCCTTATTCGATTATCTCAAAACGAGCACACAGACCGAACATCCCCTAGTCCTGACCGGTTTTGACATGCAGCTGCAATTCCCGCTGTTGGACGGTAACTGGCTGAAGGATAAAAAGCTTGCCAAACGTCTGGCACAAACAGAACAAAAGCTGTCCGATTTCTCCGCCGGAACGGATCTGAAAGCCTACCGCGCTGAGAGAAATGAAATCATCAAGGTATACAAAGATGTCCTTCAATCCCTGAAATCCGAAGCGAGCCAGACCTATCTGCACAAAGAATACCCAGATCAACCGAAACTTTCCATGCTGCTGGAGCGAAGCCTCAATGATCGAATTCGTGTGGCGAGGGAATATGTCGATCTTTCGATACGTTCAATGGCTGAGATGAATGAAGGCAAATATGAGTCGTTTTTTGATTCCATGGCGTGGCGCGATCAGGCGATGCATGACAATCTCATGTGGCTCGCTACCGAAGTATATCCAAACGAAAAGTTCATCGTATGGGGACATAACGATCATATACGTAAAGCACACAGTGAAGTAATGGGCTCACCTTATCCCGTAACTTTAATGGGTGAGAAGCTTTCGGAGGAAATGAAGAAATCCAGTTATGTTCTTGGATTGTATGCATCCAGCGGTCAAACGGCTGATAATTCCGGTGGAGTTCATGCCGTTGAACCAGCAGAGCCCGGTTCCGTTGAAGGCATTATGTCTGCTACGAATACACCTTACAGCTTCCTTGATTTTCGGTATCAGAGCAGGGAAACAGGCAACTCCTGGATGTTCGAACCACGATTTGCATACAGCTGGGGCATGATCCCGGAGAGCTTTGTTCCACGAGAGCAGTATGACGGCATTCTGATGATTGACGATGTTCGTCCACCGCAATATATCCGATCATCCTCATCCGGCTCCAAAGAACAAAGCAAGGAATAAATACAAAAAGAGAGCTGGCAGCTCTCTTTTTTCTTATCAATTACCTGTTTTTACTTTTTGCTAATCTTAAACTTGAATTCCAACGTCGCCGTGTTACCCGAATAACGTCCCCTGTTCTCTTTCACGACAACAGAAAATTTTGTCAATTAAAATGCTTCCGGTAACCTTGAACCTTCTCATCCTTGAAACCCAGCTTCTCATAGAAAATGTGGGCTTCCTTGCGCTGATCGCCAGATACCAAAATCATATACTCACACCCGAGATCTCTCGCAATCCGTTCAATCTGGAGCATCAGCTTCTGACCAATCCCCTGTCTGCGTACCTGATCGGATACAATCACATTCTCCACAACCATGAAGGGATTGCACTGACCTGCCAGATCCATACATTCAATGCCCATAACCGACCCGGCCAGTTCGCCATTGTAAAATGCACCGAGTACATGGTAGTGTCCGTTTTGCTGAATATAGTGAAACATCTTCTGCATCTGCAGTTCATTAGTCGGCGTACCCATCAACTCGTTGTATAGCTGGCTTAACGCCGGTAAATCTTCAAGTTCGATTGCTTTAATGGTAACCATAATAACCCTCCTGATTTTTGTCCTATTCCATACGATCTTAAGTTATATCCTTCTTAAAATAATAATGACTGTGTCCGGTCGGTGCATTCTCTATCGTTGCGATCAATTGGTAGCCATGCTTCTTGTAAAATTCCGGCGCCTGATACGAGAATGTGTTCAGTTGGATGAAATCACAGGATTTGTCGCGCGCAATGCGTTCAACCTCACCCAGCAATCGGGAACCATAACCATGATGCCGCTGCTCTGCATCCACCCAAAGGATGTCAACCTCCAACCAGTTCCAGCAAAGTGTACTGAGCACACCTGCAACAATCTCGCCGGCCTCATTTTTGATGTTGAAATTCAATTCTTCGTAACGATGCCTTAATTCCTCGCTCACATGCGCAGCATTAAATGCAATGAGTTGCTGGCGAACATATTCTGAATCCTCTGAAGTACTTGGATTGATGTTTATTCGGTTCATCTTCTTCTCCCCCTTCTCGTCATTACTCCGTTGAAAATATCTGAATAGGACCTTCCCAGTCAGGTTCTCTAATCTCTTTATAATTGTTATGTGTATAGCGTGCAATGACCTTACGCCAGAAAACCTGAGCAGGCACGTTCGTCTCCATCTCCGCTACTTTCCATGTCCCGGGGAAAAGGTTGAACACATGAATGGCGGCTTGCGCACCCATTCCCAGCTTTCTGTATTTTTTCATTACAAAAAATTCCGCCATTTCGTAAACCATTGTATCTTCTTCACTTTCAATTTGCCGAACCAGTGCAAAACCTGCGAGTTTTCCATCGATCCGGAATAAAAATGGGTGCCGGCCTTCCTCTGTCCAATAATGATCCAGATACACATACTCATATAACCCGTTTTCGTTGACGTCTTCAGGGTCATATTCACTAAAATCATATTTGTACAATTCCATCAGATTGCGCAACGTTGATTTTTGTTGATATTCTGCTTGATGAATGGATACCATGCTTCATTCTCCTTCTTTCAATCCCATAAATAATCATGGGCTGCGAAGCCCTATTCATTCCTTGAGTATTTTAACATTATCTCACTGCATGCAACATAAAAATAACGCACCTCCATGGGAGATGCGCTCAAGGTACTATTTATTCAATTACGTTAGTTCAAAGCAATTCTTCTCTTATTTTGAGCATGACTTCTACATATCCTGTATCCATTTTGCCCAATATGTCTCTTGCCTGCACGTAAATCCGAATCGGGGTCTCACTCGATCCAAGAGCTTTAACGTACAACTTCTGTCCTTCCATTCTGACTTCAGCCAGTTGTGGATCTGGTGAATCCGCAGTGAGAACCAGTGTGGAACTCTCGTCATCGTCATCTTCAAACATGTATGCCAGGTCAATCTCGGTCTCTTCTTCACCAACATAAACTGTATTCCCCGCTGGTGCCTCCACCAGCACAGGTGCGGCATCATCAAATTCGTACATGGGTAAACGTTCAAGCAGACCCAGATGCACACTAAAATCAGGCTCATCCCTAAGCAAAATTGAATTGTAATTGATAGTTAAGGATTGCAGCGAGGGTAAGGTAGCGATTCCAGTAGGTAAATGACCAAGTTCGTTACCGCTAACGTCCAACAGCTCAAGAGAATTCAATCCACTTACATCGAGGGATGTCATCCGGTTGTCGGACAATACCAGTTCCTGAAGATTCGTGAGTCCGGAAACAAGGACTTCTGTAAGTCGGTTACCTGATAGATTAAGCCTCTTCAAATGCGTGAAGCCTGAAGCATCCACCTGACTGATTTCGTTGCCTGACAGGTCGATTTCCGTAACGTTCATGCCTTTGAAAATCTCATATCCCGTCAGATCGGAGATGCCTGCATCTCTTGCATATAGTCCTCCGTCGGTCTGTACCAGAGCTTCCTCCAGTTCTTCTTTGGTCAGCGGATCACTCACATCCTTACCCAGCCAATAGGCAATGGCTCCCGCCAAGTATGGGTCAGGGAATTGTCGACTGATCGTATTTGCAAGGACCTTAATCTTGAGCTGTGCAGTGACACTAGCACCTTTATTGTCAGCAGCCTTGATTGTCAAAACGGCTTCTCCCCCAGCGATTGGTGTAAACTTAATCACTTGACCATCTACCGTAGCGGCAACAATGGTTTCATCTCCCGCTATGACACTAAACTGCAATTCGTCTCCATCCGGATCACTGAAATAGGAGGATGCCTGAAAATCTAGTGAAGCGTGATCCAATGTAAGTTCCTGATCTGGCAAACTGCTACTAATCACCACCGGAGCCCTGTTCCCCGTACCTGGGTTGGAAGGATTGGTAGGATTCGTTGGATTGGTAGGCGTGGATCCACTTCCTCCACCCGTGCTTCCATTTCCATTCCCTGGCGTTACCCCAGAATTACTGTTTGTGTTTCCTGCGCCGTTCTTTGCATCATTGCCGCCTGAAGTCGTGCCCTGCACCTCAGTTACCTTTCCTGGCTCATTAGAATTGGATTCCGGATTAGCGCCCCCCTGACTTGCAGCTTCTTCAAGCGCTTGAATAAGCTCGGTTGTGCGTAATGCAATCACGGCCATTTCCTGTCTGGAAGTGGAGCGCTTCGGAGCAAAGTTTCCATTTTCCCCTTTCAAAATCCCCAACTCAACGGCCTGTTGTACACTTGGCAAAGCCCAAGCACTAATGTTGGACGTATCCTTAAATGACAACACTTTGGTTGGATGTAACGCTTCATCATATCCCTTAACTTTCAGCGCCCGTATGATCGTGGTTGCCAGCTCTTCCCTTGTCACCAAACCGCCTGGACGAAATGTACCATCTGGATAACCGTTCATGATTCCGGCCAATTTGAGAGTAATAATATACGCGCCATTCTCAGCGGAACTTTCAATGTCTTTGAATAACAGATCTGGAAGCGGATCTGATGTCAGCCCCTTCAGTTCCAATAATTGTGCCAATGTGTACGCAAGGTCCCCTCTTGTTAACGTTGCACTCGGGTTAAAATTACCTGCTGCATCCGCCAGAATCATCTGTTGTTCAGTGGCAATCTCAATGGCTTGCTTGGCCCACGGTGCTGCCTGCTGCAAGTCACGAATATTTACTGCATCGGTCGCTGCACTCACTGTTCCAGGAACAGCAATGACTGATAAAGACAGAAAGGCTGCCAAATAAGGCGAGACCTTACGGATCTTATTCTTTGTACGAACTTCTCGTTTGAATATACGTGTTGACATCTCTTAACGTTACCTCCCACATGAACATAACCCTTGCATCACCAAAGACTGCAAGTTTTATCTGATTCATTTCATTGTAGGAGAGACCTTAGTTAGAAAACAGTCTACAAAAGAGTAGACATCATTTCACCACATCATAACAATCCGCGCTGCTCGGCAATTTGTACGGCATGGGTGCGGCTGCTCGCCCCAAGCTTTGCGAACACTCGGCGAATGTGTGTATTAACGGTTCCGGGTGAGATACCAAACTCGGCAGCAATCTGTTTGCTAGTCAGGCCCTCAGCTATATAACCGAATATTTTTTGCTCCATGGGGCTGAGTCCCACTTCCTTCGTGTTAAGGTTCGCCTCCCCTACAGATGAGAGGCCCCTTGCTCGTTTGTCTCTTGCGAATGCAGATAATAACTGCTTCAAATAAGCCATTTTTACACCATGATCCTGAATCGCCATCGTACGGCGCAGATACAGATATTGCTGCAGCAACCGCTTCATCTGCTCACCTTCAGCAACGAATGAACGGATATATCCTTCCGGTCCCCCCAGCACCAGAGCACGGGTTAACGCTGCAACACTAGCATCTGTGAATCCTTGCTTTTGCAGTATGATTGACTCTAGCAGAGCACACTCTACCTGTTCAGTCAGCCAATCCCGTTCTTCAGCCCGGTTACGGATTCGTCTCAGTTCCTCTTGTGCAAGATCATACTGCTCAAGGACGATCATCGCACGTATGCGAACCATGGAATGGAAGATCTGATCACAGCTGGTCTCAGCAGCCATACTGCCTTCGCCTGCTGGCTTAACCAGAATGGTTTGAGCCGATTCCACGGGACTCATTTCAAGTAAAATTCGATGTTGATGCGCTTCCAGTGCTAGCTGCCAGTAGTCCATATCTTTCTCAGATAATAAACCTGTGACCTGCTGAAGCAGCTTCATGCCTTCCTCAGGTCTGCCCAGTGTAAGTTCAAGTCTGGCCTTGAGTACATACGCAGGAACGAGCAGCGCAGCCACCTTGATTTGCAAAGCCACTTCAAGCGCTCGGTCCGCATAACATACCGCTTCTGGTAACCGATCCTGTTCCATTAAAATTTCACCATATCCGACACCATAGTAGGACGTTACATAGGCATGTTCAGCATACCAACGTTCCGTAATCGCCCCGAAGCAAGCTTCCCCACGCTTCAAGTAGCCATTAACGCCATGAAAGCTGCGTAGGCGCATGCTCTCTCTCCGATCATAGTCCATATACTGAAAGGCAATATCATCGGGATATCCCTGATCGATATAGGACACCAAATAATGAGCCAGCCCCTCCAAATCTCTGTTCAGATAGGCCATGTAGGCTCGCATCACACAAACGACTTGCAACAAATACCCAATAATCTCAGGTTCAAGCTGTCCTTGAAGATGCACCCGGATTACGTGTTCCAGTTCATCAAGCTGCTTCACCATCTGTCCATAAGGCATTTCGCGCGCAACAAGGAACAGGTAGGACATATATAATTTCGGACGTGCTTTCACGATCTCCAGTGGCAAAACATCGAAGTATCGCCGGAGCGTCCACCACTCTCCCATAATAAAGTGGGCAAACAGCTCTTCCAGCAGTCTGGATGCATCCTGCATATGCTGTCCGAGAATATAATGATCCAGCGCTTCAGCCGGGTATCCTTGCTGCTCATACCAATGTGCAGCAAGGGCATGTAATTCATTCACCTGTTCTGTGCCATAACGAGCCAGCTCACGCCTTAGAAATGCAGAGAACAAATGATGATAACGATACCAGTGCGCTTCCCGATCGAGCGGAACAAGAAAGAGATGTTCCTTCTCCAGTTGCCTTAACAATTGCGGAGCTTCCTCCATATCACTTAATACCTGGCATAAACTGCTGTTCATTCTTCTCGTGATCGCTGTCCGGAGCAGAAATTGCTGCATTTCCGGTGACTGATGCTGGAACACCTCTTCAAGCAGATAATCTGAAATTGTCCTCTCGCCAGGCTGTACTTGATCTTCACGAGACAGAGGAGACGATATCGAATTCATTGGGCTGACCAACGAGATTGCACCCCATGCGTGAGATAAAGCAAGCAGCTTCAATCCGGCTGCCCAGCCTTCAGTCTGCTGTACCCAACCCCGTGCCTCACCTCCGGCAATATCCAATTGCATGAGTTCCTGGCAAAATTCAATGCCTTCTTCTGGCGTAAACGCCAGTTCCTGAAGCGTAAATTGTTTCAATTCGCCTCTCAGACGAAGCTTCTCCAGCTTGAATGGAGGATATGTGCGGCTTGATAGTACCAGATGAATGGGCAGGGGAAGGTTTTCGATAAAGTATTGCATCTGCTCATGAATTTCAGGCTCGGTTACCGCATGATAGTCATCCAGAATGAGCAGTGCATGTTGATTGGTCTGGGCAACGCGGTTCAACAATAATATTAGTGCTGACCTTGGATCTATCGGATACCGTTGCAAAAAGTGTGGTAGGACATCTCCGCAGAGCCCCTCTCTCACTCGATCCAGTGCATGAATAATGTAGAGCCAAAACTGAAGTGGGTCCTGATCTTTATCATCCAGGCAGACACAGGCCGCATGTACTGCTTCACTTCTCACCCAGCTGCCTAGAAGTGTGGATTTCCCTGAGCCCGCCGGGGCAGTCAACAAAGTGACTTTGGATTGGAACAATTCTTTGCATTGCGAACTGAGCCTTGGACGGTCCATTGTATCCGCTGGCAAGGGTGGCAGTTCCAGCTTGGTGGTTAAAATCATAAATTGAAGCCAGTCTCCGTGAAGACCAGTTGTATGTTCCTGTTGCATGAGATCCTCCTGAATCAGCACCATAGTGCCCGATTTCCGATTCATTGTATGTACATTCAGACACCCTAATTATACAAGGAAACATGACCATGCCCCACACATTTTTGACTTCAAGTAGTGCCAAAAAAGCCCTGCACG